>NGKI01000002.1:1472688-1533737 GCA_002162615.1 Myriosclerotinia duriaeana
GGCTACCGTGGGCGGAACAACAGAGCAATAGTGGAGAACTTGGGGTCAAACAATTGGATCTTGCAAATGTTTCATCTAACTTTAACCCCGCTCCAATCTCCAATCCCATGGGGGTTGGTTTGAAAGGGGGAGCCGCAACTTTAGTCCGTGTGGGAGAATACGCGGATGGATCTATGGATAACTTGAAAATTACCGGTAAAAATCACGGCAAGTCGTGATGAGAGGCAGTAGAACCAATGGGAGTCGAAAAATTATCAGGGTATCATTAAATCCATGACAATAAGGAGATAAGGGAGAAAGGGGAAGTTCTAAAACCGATATTTTGATAGAACATACCTCTCTACTCCACATTCCGGAATATCTTTCGGCACTCTAAAGGTAGGTCAGTCTAGTATTCTACTATTCAATACTTAGTAATGATTCATTCAATCAATGTCAGCAGGTCTTTCTGAAGCTGAACTGCTATGAAACTACTTCGTACGGTATAAAGTAATAATATATTACCCCTCTCTTGGCATTTCTTATTCTCTAACTTCGTGAATCGTGTGGTACGTATCTCTCTCAACTCCCCAAGCGAATGAAGGGGTATCATTATTGCATCGTCAGCTCGTAACAAATAGCATCTTCCAAATCTTTACACATCTCATGTATGGAATTTCTTCCAACCCCAATGATTGTTGATAATTCACCGAATAAAACTATCGGTGGCCTATCGTATACCCAGCTACGACTCTCAGTTACCTGGAATCAAACAGGTCGAAGTCGCGCATTGATTTCCATACTTTCTACTTGTCAACGGCTGGGGTATCAATCCTGCTCTCGTCAAGTTCTGGAAATGCCATTCGGGAGCCGATTCCGTCTTCCAGGTCCAGAAAAACCACCCAGAGTGAGCTTCATAGGCATCAAGCTGTGCTTCCATAAAATATGCCAGATTGACTTTGTCGACTTCAAGAAGACCATCAACTGTCCCTACATCCTTCGTCTGGCAAGATCCGTACCATGCGGGACTACCGGGGTATGATCCATCGTATCGAGCACCAACACCAAAGCCATTCAACCATTTTGCGCAGTCTGTTTGTGCTCCGCTGAACTCCCCGACAATAGTCCATTTGTCTGTATTGGCAATGTTGCCAACCTGACTGCAAGCAACCTGGACATGTTGACAAGGCTTCATCGCCACCTCTGCGAAGGAAAATATTTGATAAATATGGGTGTCGAGAATGACATCATTGACTCCAGATTGATAGTTCATGAATCCATTCCATGAAGGTGGGGAAAGAAACGCGTCATGAATGACAACTGCGGTATAAGGATTTGCGTTTCTCACATTTCCCCAACCATCATAGTAGAATTGCTTCACTGTACCCATATTAAGGGCCCAGTTAGCTGGCTCATTAAGAAGCTCAATCCCGGTGACAACATCTGTCGCTGGAGCATATCGGTAGGCGAGTGTTTGAATGGCAGCCAAGGTTTGCTTAGTAGTATCTCCTTGAGTCCAAGTGACAGGTCCCTTTCGTCCGGAATTATCGAAACTGAAAGTTCAGTTAGCCTCTGATACTATCCAATGTTTCCGATATATTTAACGAACCCATTCTGACTTCCTGGAGCTGCGCAACAGTTAGCAAAAATCTTTACTCAGTTGAAAATTGTGTCTCACCCCCATGAAGATCCAGAATCACTTTCAAGCCAGCTTGCCTCGCCCAACCAATAGCTTGATCTAGATAGTGTAACTGTCCCTGGACATAAGGATCACCAGGCAGCGGATTTAAAGCCCAATATCCAATTGGTATGCGAACATGATTCAGCCCTACACTTGCAATCTCATTGAAATCATTTTGTGTGATCCAAGTTGCCCAATGCGCGTTCAATAGGTTTTGCGAAGCAGATTTCCCAAGTGTTTGAGTTAGAGTGTATCTGAAATGGGTAAGCTGTTAGTAAATATCTGCTAGTCGCCATGTTGGGAGATACGAACTCATCTACCCAAGATCCATAGAACAAGGATGGAGTAATCCAGGGCTCAAGCACAAACCATCCTCCTAAATTGACTCCACGAACTTTGCCGCCGTTGTAGTCGAAGCTTAATCCCTTCTTCTTAAGTCTACATACATGTTAGTAAAGACTACATGTTAGTGGGGTGTGGGATGGTTCGCACAAGGGTGTTGCTTCAGTAATTAGCAGACATAGTGCAATGACGAGAGTCCTGAAAGATGATACCATTTTAGTCAAGATTCTAGATGGTTTACTGAAGGTTTTCAGAAGCTATCCAGATATAGTATGGAAGTCAAAGTATATGTATGTATTCCAAAGGACACAGAAAGAATACTTGTAAGGAAAAGTCTCGGTATAAGGTACCTTAATGGTTGAAAGAAGTATTCATCCAGAATTGGGAGGCGCAGCCGAATACTTATTTCTCGCAACGGAGGAGCAACCAAGGCGGTGTACTATCTGAGGCATTGAATAATTCCAAGGTAGGGACGAAAATTGTGACTGCAAACAAACACGGCTTCATGACCATTGCATTGGAAATAGTGTACGTAGACATGGTAATGGACAGAAAAGCTATAGGCCAAGCTGCATGGGAAGATGCATCGGGTGATCGCACAACCCAGCTTTTCGGATGATGCAAGTCCGATAGATCTAAGCTGGGTACTCTCTTTTCGGCCTCATAGCCAGTAGAAAAGTCCCATATATGAAATTCCAAGATGCGCCTTTATTTGTAAAGGTTGAAGTGGGAGGGAAAACTCACAGTGTTGATGCAAGGAGCGGTGGTGCAGGGAGGATATTGCCGCTTTTACCTTGTCAAAAATTTCATAGAGATTACAACATTCGTACACAAAGCTTATATGGCCCCCTATGCCTAGGTAGGTACTCCAATGACATCAGGATTCATAGATTTTGTTTTTAGGTAGCAAAATAAAACTTAAAATCCTACTCGTTGACTATAATTCATTAAACCAGTCCCAAGACTTGAAGTTCCAAAACCATAAGCAAATGAGTGATAGAAAAGGCACTTCCAGGTTGAGCTGGCTGGATCACAAACAAACAAAGAATTTAAAAGCAGCCCTTTAAATATTGTCCCAAATGATGCCGGTACAATCACCCATATGTTGCATAGCATGCTGCAGTCAACATGCCCGTCGTATGACAACTGAAAGCGTTCGGAAGCTTTGCGTTTCTTGGTTGCCATTAGAGATGAGAAGATCTTGCTCTGCGTTGTCCCATATCAAGTCCTAGATTCAGCTATCTTCAACCTTTTCTTCTCATGTGGGATATACCACTTCATTGGCTTTACTCCAAAAGTCGTGGTATGTTGGTCGACATAAAAGCTGTCATAAGTAATTTGCGGGTAGTTCCACGCGGCCAACTTTGGACACATTTGTGTGAAGTTTCTTACTTGATTGACTCGGGCCTTTTTGGTTTCTTTTTGATTATTTCTCGAGTATATGAACACGTCGGGAAATAAGCTGGTGACACACATCGGTTTCCATATTGCACACTTATTGGCTTACCCGTCAACACAAGGCTTTTAGTGCTTACGGCGAGTCAATTCCGAGCGTTGTTTTGCTTGAAAAAAGCCCAGAGCAATAGTATTGGACTAGAAACTTGTTGCCGATGCTTACTATGTGCCATGTTCACATGAATAAGGTGGCAGCCAGCCACATCAAAAAAATTAAGCTTTCAGGGTCAATCTGTCAGAATGGCGGGGTGCAGTAAGACTGTAAGAGGCGGCTCTGATGATCCATCTTTATGCACACCAGATCCAAATCATGCCACTAACCGTGACAAGGGCTTTGACGTCGCCGAATAGTATCACATCTCTTACATAAAATCAACGAATCGTCCCAAAGACGAATGAGCTCATTGGTATATCTTCAGGTCATAAGGGACAACAGATAAGATCTATCAAAAATGTAAGCATCCGAAAATCTCCAAGATCGTTGTGTTTGAGTATCCAAACCTTCGATACTTCGACCGACTTCGGACCTCGCGTAGATTACTGTAACGCATACGATGATGGCCTACGCATGTAGAGCGTTGTGTATCTTCATGTATAACGGTTTGATCACGACATACTTGAATATCCGAAATTTCGGCATCGAAGATTGTAACCCCAAAAGTGCCCGAGATATATCTCACGTGATATCAAATCACGCGTTTGACTACACCTCTTCAAGATCCAGAGAAACGTCCAGTCTGGCCGCTCTCAAGCTGTCGTTGTTTGATCTTCTCCTGATCCGCGTTCCATGTCTTTTCCAACTGTGCCCTTTTCTGCATAATCGATGGATCAAGAAAGGGCTGTGGATATGCAGATCCATTGAACTCCACGACTGTAACACCACAGTAAGTAAGTATAATGCCAGGGTATTATATAGAGTCATATCACCTTTGATATTACCGCTTCTTGTATCTATTGATACTTCGCCTTTGGATCTGGGAGGTTCGGTATAGGATAAGGCTGATGGGTTATGTTGGGGCGGACGGAGAGGACCTTTGAGTAAGGGACGTTTTGAGTCGGACATGATCTTAAGATAAGATTAATATTATTCCAGTATTGGACTCTACACCCAGTAATTATTTTGATGGTTTGTCGATATAATGAATTTATTCAATGCCAAATCTTGATCATGCTACATCCTACAAAGAAGTTGAATACTCCGTAGCATTACAACATCAATTTGCCGCTAGTCTTCATTCAGTTTAGCCTAGATTATTTGGAAATGACAGTGACATTGGAAAAATGAGATTAGATCCCCGGTGAGCACAATCTCAGGCTCACCGGGAGTCATGTCTTCCACTTTAAGGGATATTTCTTTAGAAAAGATAATAGGGTCACCGGGGATGATTCTTGTTACCTCACCGGGAGTTGGGAGACTAACCGTAGCATAAACATAATTGCTCTCTTGCACTCATCTATGTCAAAACCTTTTCAGCGCTTACACCATTCCTCTGATTGTTTTCCACCAATTCTCAGAAAGGCAGATCTTTTATAGAATTAAAGACTTTAAGTTAAATTTCATCAACTGAAGTGCTTCTCTTCAACATCTTGTAACAATAATTATACTTCTTTCTCAACCACTTCAAGCTCGGTATGCTGGTTCAAAAAAAAAGCGAAGTTATCTTTGAGTTCAAAACTTGAACCGAAATACTGGGTGGTTGAACTTATAACCTGTGATAAGTGCGAAGGTACGGTTTTGATGTTTTTTGGAATGTTTTATCAAGAGACGACTACATTATGGTACAACTTCTGTGGGTGCAGTTCAACTTCGTTTTCCTCGTGTAAACTTACATTAATACAGATATGATGAGTACTAAGTATCTTCCCTATCATACAACAAAACCTACAAACTTAAATCGCCCAACTGCCCCTCCAACTCCTTTAACTTCCCCTGATCCCAAATCCCTTCCACTTCATTGGGTACCGCTACACTCTCATACAAACTTCCCAATCGGCTTAAAAACTCTCCAATGCCCCCTCCATTAGCAAAAACATACGCTCTCGCATATACCGTCTCAAACTCCACCTTGAACTTCTTGCCTGCAGGTACAAATGTTGTTTCTCCCGCTGGTGCTATGACTTCCTCGCCTCCGATGGTTAACTTGAGAGCGCCTTCTACTGTGTACATGGCGTGATGTGTGTCTTTGAATTGAACTTCTTTGTTGAAAGCCTTGGATGCATGTATAGAACTTCCTAGGATATCATAGATTGAAAACCTGTTATCCGTTTCCTCCCTCCTGCATAGAGCCCTTACTACCGTTCCTCCGACGACCTTCTTTTCTCCCCCTCCTTCCTTTAGGAAGTATCCTCCATTCTCACATTTCCCAGGTAGCTTATTCTCGGTACCGTTCCATGGCTGTGGATCGAAGCTCTTCCTTTCACGTACGGGAATCATGTCGAATCTCTCAGTCGCAGCCATGAGTTTTGGGATGAGGACTTCGAAGGGATTGCGGTGGTCGTTTGTGGGGAATAGAGGACCAGAATAGGGTTCTCCCACGAAACGGAAGAATTCTTCCCATCCACCAGGGATGATTAGACCCATAAATTCGGTGTGAGAAGAGGCGATTTGGTATTGGTGAATTGTTCCCTGAAGAGAAGGGAGGAGAAGGTTATCTTTTGCCCTATTTTCCATTTTATCTCGTCCCAGTGATCTCATCCTATCTCCGCCCGACTCCAACATTCGCTTGAATGTCCAAAGCCATCTGGAAAGTTGTAGAGACATGCAAGAAACCTAATTTTTCTCCAAGTCCACCCAGGCACATCAACATCATTCACTTACCGGCGGCACACTAGCAAAATCTCCCGGTCCCAAAGTCCTCGCTTCATCATTTGCCCACACATTCAGCGTACCCTTCAAGCACAAAAAGACATCATGTGCCTCCTTATGATAATGAAATCCAATCGGTTGATCCTTTGTCCCACCCGTTCCCACCAGCGCAAAAGCATTATTCGTTTCGTTTCCAGTGACGAGTAACCGCATAGTGGAATTGGAACAGGGGATTGTCCATAGTTCACCAGTGAAACAGGGAAGGACATAGGGTGTTGCTTCTCCGGGGGGAGTGGTGAGATGGGGGACTGGGGCCATCTTATTGGATTTATATCAATTAGCTTTAAGCAAAGGTGAGAAGAGAGTAGAGTTATTGCAAGGGGAATTGAAGGAAAGAAAGGAAATGTAATGGGAAATGGAAGAAGAATATAAAGGCTCATCAACGAGCTTTCTCTTGTAGAGCTACCCATCAGTCTGAAGGGGCCCAAGGGGGGGGGGATTTCCGTGCCGTCCACATTTCAATGTGGACGATACATGAGGATAAATCTACCTAGTAGCTTTCCTCGTCCGTTTCCACTTTCGTTCTCAGAATACGAGCATTGAGAAATGAAATCCCAATGGCGTTTTATACAAATGTCGTGAATCCATGGTGGCGATACGTTTCTAGTGGACGTTGCATGGAATTTGAAATGTAACCGTATTACTGGTTGGAGATATGGAGACATGTATGTGGACGGTATAGCTCCTGTAAGCTCCAGATAGAGCTATATTTGGTATACAGATAATCTCTCAACTTCGCTTTACCAAATTATACATCAATCCATCCCAAATTACCACATCACAGCCATAACTATGGAAGAAATCAAGAACCTCTCCCTCACAACCGGCACCTCCATCCAGGAAATCCTCTTCCCCACCATCAAAATCCTAGCCCCCCATCTCCTAAAAAACCGCACCGCCATCCTATCCGTCCCATGTAGCACCCACAAATATGGTTCTCACCCGCGACAATCCCTCGATCTATATCCATCATCAAGTTCCTCTCCCAGTTCCTCCCCCATCCTCATATTCTTCTACGGCGGCGGTCTCACCCGCGGCGATAAGATCCTCGGTGTCCCCTTTCTTGATAATCTCGTATATCACAACCTAGGTTCCTATTTCTCAAAACAAGGAATTACCACAATTATCCCAGACTATAGACGAGTGGATAGCGAGACGGGCGGCGAGGGTGCCATCTATCCTAGTGGAGGCGAAGATGTATCTGCCGTTCTCCAATGGCTCTCTCAAACCGATGCACTGGATGGAAACGGAAATAAAAGAAATGTATACCTAATGGGGAATTCAGCAGGAGGAGTACATGTTTCTACATATCTTCTCGAACCACGATTTTTAGAGGAGCGAAAGACATGGCAGGGGAATGCTAATGTGTCATTGAAAGGAGCTGTGGAGCTTGGGGTTCCGTTTGATTTCGACAAAGCGTTAGCTGCACGTAAGGAAATGTTGGATCGATATTATGGGAGTGATGAGGATGTCAAGGCAAAATGCCCTTATGGGTTGTTAAAAGCGGTAGGGGCAAGCAAGAAACGAAGAGAGGAATTGGGGGTTCCGAAACTATTGGTTATGAACTCGGAGTGGGATCCCGTGGATGAAATTTTAGAGTCCAATGATGCTTTTGTGAGGTTGGGGGAAGAGTTATGGGGGGAGAAAATTGAGGTTATTCAAATTAAAGGACATAATCATATTAGTCCACCGATGGCTCTGAGTGCCGGGGAGGGAGAGGAATGGGGCGAGCAAGCTGCGGGGTGGATTAAGGGAAATGCCTAGAGTTTTGGTATAAGATACAAATGGATTCTTTTTTCTCAAATAATTCTTCAAATGATGTAGATACTTTGACGTTGTGTATTCATGCTTTTGTGTTAATTGCCAGTTGAAAGAAAGACACGATATAATCTTGGAAGATATATCGAGGTAGATGACAACTTTTGTGAGATTATTTGACTTCTAGGGTATCCATTTCCAACCTCCCAAACTCCAAAGCAATGCCCACAGACCCTAAGCCTCAAAACTATCATTCAGATATCTCACAAATGTCTCCTTAATCCTCTCCACCGGAACCGCATTCATCCTCTGCAAACTGATGAACTGTCTCCTTAGCCTCTGCAATGCCGGTAATCCTACAGGGTTTCCCGGTAACTCCACCACCATTTCTTCTCCCCTTGAATTCTCCCCTATGCTGACTTCTCCCCCTCCTTCTCCTGGATGATCTTTACTCCATTCCAGTATCCTATTGAGAACCGTTTGTGTCATCTTATCCAACTCATATAGGAATCCCTCACTACTTTGAACTTTCGCCACTGTAGCTGCATTCGGCCTCACTATCTTTCTTTTCCCTTCGGAATCATTCCCTATTATAGCATCCCATATCGCATCTCCCGGTACATTTTCATCCTCCCAGACGACTGTAAATAACGGGGAGTCCCAGCGTACCATGGCATTCGGCTCTTCGTATCTGAACACCAGATTCTCCCAATTATCCTTTTCGTATGCTTTATCCTCCTCCTTAATTTCCTTTTTAGATGTTTCCGGCTGTGACGTATTCTGGCTTTCTAACCGCGCCTCATTAACCCCCCTTGCTTTATCAGCAGGAACCCCAACATGCATAACACAACACCCAGTCCTCATCGCCTTCGCCTCGCAAAACAACTGATATCTCCACCCTTTAATATAATTTCCCCCATCCAATATCACCACATCTCTATTACTCAACACTCTCTTGACCGCAGCATATATCGTAGCACGAGCATCTTTCTCACTCGCATTATTTGATCGCTCATTAGCGGATTTGGACTCGAGATTATATACCTCGCGCGGGATGGCGAGGGTATGATCGGAGATGAGGTGGACGCGAAGGGAAGAGGAGGGACTGGTGGAGGGGAGGGAGGATATTTTTTTGAGGAGATATTCGCGGAGTTGGGTGGCCCGGTAGGTTTTCCCGGAGGTGGGGTAGCCGGTCAGGATTATTAGCTGTGGGAACAAATAATGTTAGTATCGTTGGGGAAGAATTGAATTGGAGGACAGTACTCACTGGCATGATTGACGTGTGTGTGTGGTGTGGAATGTCGGATTGTGCAATCATCCATACACTTTATTTATTACTGTGCACACAATTCATAGTGTGGAAGTTGGAAAAATCCTCTCTGAGATTCTGACCCCGCGTGGATAAGACGATAAGGTATAATCACGTGGTGATAAGAGACCCCTCCATTGCTTGAGGTGGAGTAATTAAGTGGTGGAGGTACGGTACCTACCTGGTAGTGACGATTTGACGATTTGACGATTTGACGATTTGACGATTGAAAGATCCTCAACATCTTATCAGATTCTTAAGATAAGTGATTCTTTGAAATATTACCAACTTATTCAATCTTCCTGAACTAGAACTAATTTACCTACTTTACTTCCTACTATACTTCCTACTATACTCCTCCCAGAATCTTCTCACCCGTTCATGATCAGGTCATCTACCAAGTGATTACCACTGTTCACGCCGCCTCTTCTGCATTGAATATCTTCAATTTGGCTATTCTAACTTCTTCCTGGTCTGAATTCCTACTGTTGCTCGACTGCATTTCAGACATTTCGATTAGTTCTCGTAGTGTCTTCTTCAATGCTGGCGTCTGCCTAGTCGTGTCAGTTCACCGCCTAGAAACCGCCCTATTCGCGCATCTTTCGGATACCCGCTTGAAGCGGTACAACTACAACATGATTGAAGTCAAAGCAGCTGAGGAATGAAAAGCTGTATTTTGATTTGCCAAGATTCATAGACCAGTGATGGCTGACTCGGAACACAGGTCACTCGGTCGTGATTGAACACGAGGTTCATTTTCCAATCGAATTGTAGGTTGGCGGCTCAAGTGAGAGCTCAGTGTTATTACTGTTATCGTCGTGCAACATTCTGAAGGTCTGATTTGAATGATGAAGCTATCCTTGAACATTACACAGCATTTCAGCGAATAGCTCGCGGCCTCACAGTTACTGCATCTGAAATCATGCTAATGGGGAGCTAGCAAGGCTTGTTACATTGTTAAGACTTGCGTGATATTTCAAGTTCGGGATGATGCAGATTAGTTGGATCTAATCATCTAATCTATCTACTCACATGCAATATACGGAGTGTGAGGAAGTCTAGAACCACCATCGCTCGGCCAGTACCATACAGCATAAGTACAACGAGACGGAGGTGAGCTCATTGGAATGATATTTGACGCGTGGCTTGAAGGCTTCTCCAAAGGCTTTCCAATTGCTTAGGGCACTCTTCTGACACCCATGTTGGCATGCGAAGCCTCTTTAAAAATCAATTTTGCTATACGGAGTAGGTATTACACATGCTTAGACTTTGTTAGGCATTAAAACCTCGAGTGTCTAGACAGTGGAATACTGTATAATTTTGCTTGATGTGATCGACATAAATCGTGCGGAATACCGGTAACTTCATCCTCAGAAGTCGGTGCAAGAACACCAGGAAACTTCCTCAAGAATCATAGCCTGGATAATAGGAAATGTATGGAGTAATAACACGGCTACCACGGCTACCAACTCGGACCGTCTCGGTGAAGGGTATGCAAAATTCTTGAAACCTTGCTTGTGTTACCTTGATTTGAAATGTTGTTCCTGACAAGTAGTGGAACATGGGACATAATCTAAAAGCTCCGAATCTGGCGGTTTAAGCTTGTAACTCCATACACTGACTGGCATACAGTATGATACAGCCGAAAACTTTTGAACCTTCAGAGTTCAATTATTGTTGTCGAATTGTTGTCACAAATTCACAATGTTCTATAACTTCTATTATCTTGAAAGTGGGTTGTGTTGTTGTAAGCGCCAGTCCAAAAAATCGCGCAATCAAAATCGAAAATTCGCTGTTCAATTATTGAAAAGGTCTCTCTCTCCTAGCCTCATCGCTTCCACTGCAATTTGATGTCATCATGATGTCCGTAGAGGACCGCACGCGGCACGATAAAGACTCATCCATCGAGTCATCGAGTGTTAGCTACTTGAGGCCCCGACATTGGATCGGTAATGCTTTCATGACGTTTCTATGGTGTGATGAAATGCGAATACTACAGGTAAACAGCGAATACACACATCAGGAATTGACGGACCGCGATAGCTTCATGTTCGCTCATGTAACATGAATTGCTTGCAGGCTTGCACTCGTGCAGCTGAACGAAAGCTTTGATTGGTCTAGGTAAATGAAACTATTGATGATACGGGGCGACAACTTGCAGGAAGCTGGGGGAGCTGATGAATTACATACCAATCAATTCTCAAATCAACCACACAGAAACCAGCGCATCAACCAGCTTGACCTGTACAGTGTACATTCACCCGGGCGTGCGTTTGATTGATCATTGATGTGGGAAATTACCGAAAACTACCTTGGTATTTTGCGCATCTTCATACTCATGCTCTCATACTTTACGTACTCGTCGGCGAAGCGGTCGATGTGAAGGAAAATGGAAAAGATGATTCATGATTTTCATTTTCAGGAATTAGACTTTCGGGCCCCCCTGGATGATCTCGCGTTGATGCAATTCTTAGAGTAAAAGATCGTCAGATCTAATCAAAGGAAAACCTGCTTCTCCATGCTCTGAGCGTTTGAAATCTTGATATACACGTGCTTGTAAGGGTTTCCCTACGTTTCAGGGTACAACGATACAAAAATACGAAAGATTGACATTATTATTCCATTCATTTTCTCAAATAAATGCCGGAAATTATTATCAATCAATATCACATTCCTATTTTGATGCTTGTCAAACCTTGTGATAAGGCTGGGAGAGGAGCTACTGACCTATAGGGAGAGTCCGCGAGACATATACCCTTTGCTCGAGCCTTTTGTTACCTAGGTAGGTACTACTACTACTAGGTAGTTACTTCAGTAAGTTCAGTTCTTATCGAATAATGAATAAGGATTCTTGACCCTGAATTTATATACTAGGTCCTTCTCTCGGAGCGGCAAGTGGATTACTTTCGTTTCCGCGATAGGAATTGCAATCCTTTTTGATAACCTCATTTTTACTCACAATAATAATGGATTAGTTTTCTTTCAACCTCATTTTTATACTTAATATTATGCAAAAGTACTCATGCAATGCATGTTCCATGAAATTTATCACATCCTACTTCGTATATTCTTCTAAGTTCTGAGAGTACTAATAGGACCTAGGTAGACGTCGTCATCCCATCCTACCTATCCTTTGAGCAAGCACGGCAAAAGCACCGGACTTTAACAGGCTGAATCTACTGCAGTTTCCCTTCCATTCCATCCATAGAAAACCTGGTCAATAGAGGGGTTATGCAGTAAGTCATATAAACGGTCCATATTTACTTTGAGAGAAACACAATAAAACCAGGATATTACTAGGGCAGATGTAAGAACTGAGGGCTTTTTATTCAAAATATACAAGGTATACAAGGTATAATTTTGTGAGTGGTGACTTGATGATTCGATGAAGGGGTGACCACTGACCACCACCCACCCAACCAGTGATATCAAACGGTGGCTAATTCTAACGAAGCAGGCGGTTTAAAAAGGGACAACGCATCAATGTCTCACATGGCAGGAGCATCCTCGTCAATAAATCAAATTACCCCAGTTCTTTCACACTTTCACTAATATCACATATCCTTGCTTTTATTCGCTTCATGCGTTTCTTACCTTGTCTCCTCCGATTTGGTTACCATTGAAAAGCATAAGTGCCCAACCTCCCCACCTTGGACGAACTCTTCTTTTCTTTCCATTCTCATTCATCCTTTACCTTGCTCACATCTCAGTCAGCCTCTCTACCTGTGACTCAAAGTCCATACACTCAACACCTCTTACTCCAGTTCTTGTATATTGCGGATCCCCCCCGAAAGCTGCCCAACTTGATTCTGCTTCTTTCCAATTGCAAATCTATTCGACAGAGATCATCCAGCCGGATTGTTCTTATCAACATCACTTATTCCCTTCCCGCTTATACCACAAGGCCGTGGCCATAAGAGTAGTATTTTCAACACATTGTTCAACAAACATACTCGACAAAGCACACTGCCGTTGCTTCAAAAAAGGATCCCAAATGACTTGCACGGAGACCTTGACCATTCTCCCGGAAACCATGGCAGGCTTCGACACACAATCCCATTCCAGGAAGGCATCCGCCAGGTATATTGTTTTTTCCATTTTGCTTGTTTTTTTTGCTTTGCTACGCGTTGGAGTTTGCTTTTGCTTTTACTGCTAGAATCCCGGATATCTTTATGTCACTAGAAAAATCATGTACTTTTCCTTTCGCGATACAACATTTCCATGATACCGGACGTTCCAAGGACATTTCCAGGCATATATATCCAAATTTCCCAGGCTTCCCGCTATCCACAGGATTTTCGATGGTCTTACCGTGTGCCCACACGAGGAGAGCATGCTTTACTTCTTCTGAGGTTCAAAAGCATTCTGACAAACAAAAATATGAACCTTCAAACAAGAGACCTCCGGTCTTGGGTGAGTATACCTACCCGAAATGGACCTTCAGATTGCAAATTTCTCTTTATATATACCGGAAGGATCGCAATTTCCAATGGATCCAAGACGCTCGATTTTCTTTCATGGGACCCTATTAGCTGGTTATATTTTCGAAAACAGACTATTCGCCGACAGTTCCGAGATGTGGGCTCGCACTTCCCCGCGAGCACATCGTGATACCTTTGAGTTGATCGGCTAGACATTCATTCCATGGCGACAGCGATAGCTGTGTGCCAAAGGATGATGTGACGACAAGTATCCACCTTGATTCAGGTGGTTTCAATATGCAGCTTCCATGCATGGAGATACAACAATCTCATCATTCCGGACTCAACACTATTTCCCGTAATGGATGCCGTGGCCCTATTTTCCTTTTTAATTGTCGCATATGGAACCCAATACCTCGACAACTCCCCTGAGGAACTACAACCGGAAGTAACTGGCTATTCCAGCCAGTTATGATGCTCTCTCAAGCATCTGGCATCAATTATGCCGCTGAGTACGTAACCTACTCGATGTCGACTACAAGTCTGACAATAATCCCCCATAACACAATCGAGCATCAACTAACAGTACTGTTGCTTTCTTTTGAACAGAAGGGTTTTCAAACTACCAACAAAACCACACATGGAGACAACTATATCCCAAGGGAAACCAGCCACATGGATGCCAAGGACTTTCAAGGATATACCATCCTTTCTCATTTGTTTATGTTCATTACCATGGATGTTTCAATCATTTACCCTGGATGCCTACGACATCATTATCCCGGAATCGACCATTAATCTGTATGGCGAATCCCACATGGTCTGTAGACTACCCGTCTTTACCCGTTTGATATCTTCAAAACTAACGTCTTGGTGCAACAGGACTCTTACTGGATGTTGTTATCTTGCTTTATTTGTTGTTCTTTTCTGTTATTTTTGCAGTTGTGGCTTTTTCAACGGTGTATGCACAGCACACTAACCTAGATCTTGTGTAGCGGTTTCCATTCAAGAACTCCATTCCAAGGAACAACCGGATTTTCTTTACGTCACACAGAACCTACCCAGGGTCAATACAGTGGATTATCCTGGAACGGAAAAAGTGAGGGTTTACAGTACTCATCCAATGATTCTACTTCCCAAGGACCCAATGGATTTTCTGATTCTTCTCTTTATATTCCCGTGGCTCAGATGGCAAGTCAAAGGTGGCCTGCCGTTTTGACTACCGGTCTTGAGTCGGTGGAAATGACCCGCTTCCCATCTCAAGAATCATCAAGAACAACTCAATCGACAACGACATCTGAGTGTGCTATGCCAGTGGGTTATTTTCCCAGTGCCTCTCAGGCACCATATCAAATGTCTTCTGCAAGATCAGATACTTCAGATAGATCAGCTAGTCCATCAAATTCTGTTCTGTATACCCCAACAGCACAATTTGATCTTCAATCTGCATTCGACAATTTCCAATACCCAGGAGGAGAGGAATTAGCCGGAAATGATTACCAAGTGCCGGCTACCAGTGGATTCCAGCAGCCTCCCACATTGTCGCTGACAACAGAAGGATTTGATTTGTTCCCCAGCACACATGGATTACCTACAAGTATGACAGCAGCTTCAAGCTCTATTTCCAGTTATGTTCACAGCGCACAAGATTCAGTTTTGTTCGACAGCTCTATACTGGGATCTCCAGATCTGTGGGATGCTGCTTTACTTGAATCCTCAAAGCCACACACACCCGTTCTTGAGGAATCATGGACTCTTCCACCACAAATGATGTCTTCAACAAATAGCCCATTGGACTACTCTCCGACCGAAGGCCGTTCACCCAGGTATGTTCAAGGCCTTCCAGATTTCGTGGATTCACCTCCTTACAAGACTGGTGACAGGATCATAAGGAAGCCAATGGGACCAAGAGCTTCCAAAGTTGCTAGCGACACGAATGCCAGACGTGTTCCAGGAACCGAGATGCCAGAGGAGTCCTTCAAGTTGATGGGACGTTCCAGTCTCGATGCTGATAACTCAGCTCGTGATCATCATTTATACCATAATGTGACTACAAAATCCGATGGACTATACCACTGCCCATGGGAAGGAACTTCATCATGCCAACACAAGCCAGAAAAGCTCAAGTGCAATTACGAGTAGGATTTACATATTCCCTCTTCACACGTCCGCAAAGCTAATCATGTCGCGTAACAGCAAATTCGTCGACTCTCATTTGAAGCCATACCGCTGCAAGATCGCTGCATGTGCAGACAATAAATTTTCATCCACGGCCTGTTTACTCCGCCATGAGAGAGAAGCCCACGCCATGCATGGACATGGAGATAAGCCTTTCCTTTGCAAGTATGATGGCTGCGAGCGCGGCGTCACTGGAAATGGCTTCCCACGCCGCTGGAATCTTTATGACCACATGAAGCGTGTACACAATGACCCATGCACATCCAGGAGTGCCGGTGGATCCCCACCACCTGAAAAGCCAGCCACTGGCTCCAAGAAGCGTAAGCAGGATGCCATTACGGAGCCAAATGCCTCGGATAAGGAAGTCGTTAAGAGGGTCAAGACACCCCCTGTCGTTAACCAGCAACCTTCCTTGGTCGAGATTTACCACCAAAGTGAACAGCGACTTCAGGAGGCCGTGAAACAATTGCATGATTTCAAGAGTGCAAACGCCATGAGCAATTTGAGAAATGCGAGTGACTGCATCAAGATCATGGCACAGACTCTCCAAAAAATCAACCAGGCTGCCCCTGCCATGAGCCGTACCTTTAGCCATGGGTCTATGGGATGAATGAATTCCTTTATCAAATGCAGTGAGGATTATTGTAAGTACCCCATGGTCACTTTCGCGTTGGTGTCATTTGACTAACACTCCATCATCAGCACATCTACATATTCCGGACTTATTTTCATGGGGATCTCTTCCTACTAAGGATGAATCACAGCGGATCCAGCCCGCTCAGACGATCCCGTCAGGAAAGCCCAGGGCATTATACTATTCGACAGATTTCAAGTCATGGAACCAGTCATGCATATATATCCCAGGATCAAAGGAGCCAACCACAAGGAACTTTTCTTTATGCCAGTGCCGAGCATTACCACTGTTCCGGAGTCGACAGTCCTAGCCTGTCTTTCTATACTTGTCAATGGATTCTTGATACATGCCGCCGATTTTGCATGCTGTTTATTGATTAGATGCCAACCTACAAGGATGGGTTGGTCTTGAAGAAGGGCCAAGGGGAGGGGGAGGGGCCATTTAGATGAGAGAATTGGTTTTATTTTTATTTTTGGGTTTTGTATGGGTTTTGGATTTATTTGGTGGAATATAACGTGATTTAGTTGGGACGGGTCTGGATTGGGAGGTATGGATTGGTATAAAAGCATTTATAGCAATCTCAACCGGTCGGCTGGCAAATTCTTGGAAAGACTTTGGGAGGACAGATACCATTGGGAATCGGAAGGAGGACTTTTAAATTTAGATAGATACCTAGGGTTTATAACGGAATTGGCTTTGGGTAAAGGAATGGGAATAAAATTCAACTCTATAAATATATACGTAGGATTTGATTGGCAGTGTTGATAATTTGAGTTGTGAGATATGGGGGCGGGGGTTTAAGTGCGGAAGGAATGTTGCTATTGTTCTGCCAAGGGGTGTTTTTGATCATGAATACAGTATCTTCCAGAGTTCTTATTCAATCATTTGGGCAGATCGTTTAAAAAAGAAAGATAGTATTCTTCTTCCGCCTAATTGGATTGAATTCCTCGGGTTTTTTCCACGATCCAAAACTCTATATGCTCAAGCGTCGAGTCAAGATCCAACGAAAATTTGGCTCTATAAAAGCTATGGTATACAGCCACACCACCCATTGAAATTTATGGGTGGGGCTGTTGGAGAATAGATATGAAGCCGCCTTCGAGATGCATAGTTTGATACAAGAGATCTTGGAGCAGGAAGAAGAACAGTTATTGAGAGCTAGGGTACCCGTAAGTTCATCCCAACTTCGATGGCGTCCTCCGAACTTGTCAGGATTATTCCGGTGCGTGAATCAGTCCGGGCTGCAGTGCGGTTTGAAAGCTATTCATGGCCGGGAATATGTCAGGGTTACAGAGTCATTGAACTGTTTCAATCTCTTGCTTGTTCCGTGTAGATCTAACGTTCGAATTGCATTCAAACGACTGAGATACATTCAATGGTTTGAAGAATTCTAAAATACAAAATACAGTCAAGAATCGAGAAGGCTGCCGCCTCCTTGTTGAACTACAATCCAGACTCATAGAAACTCTGGAATATCCTTTCAATTCTAGTAATTTTTACCGTTTCTCCTCCATCTTCTTTAAATACCCATCTGACCTCTTGTAGAAAAGCATAGATTGTATGTGTCCAACCATTTGTGAAGAAAGGCCCGCCGCGTCCCTTAGGGTCTAAGGAAAATGACCTAGATGGAGGAAAGAGAATAGTACTCGATTCTAGGTGTATGTTTTGAACCTCTTTCCTTTTGATGAGATATCTGGGAGCTTCAATATACATGAGGAAATTCGATATTAAGTTTGCTTGGTTTGAGCTATCTGACAGGACCCGACTTCAATGGAACATTGCGGTCGATTCCGGAAGTTAAATCTCTGCTCTTATCTCCTTGATATTCATGTCATGAAACATGGGCACTTCTCGGATGATTCTCTCATGGAAATAGCTCAGAGAAAGAGCTTTGATACAATTTGCATCTCTACAGAAAAATTTGCATCTCGGTGTTCCAAGTCGTTTGGACTTTTCATGGGCTTACCTTGTACCTCAAATGAGGATGCATGTCGGAGGTTTTATTGTGGCAATGGGACCTGGGGAAGAGGGGAGAATAGGACGAATATATACAGCACCCAATGTTGAGGTCTAACGTCATAACACGAACCCCATTCCAGTTACCTCGTGCCGAATACTAATACAGCACTGATTTTCGTAATCAGACTTCTCACTCATCGACTCTCCCACCCGAACCTAAACAACCACTATCTTCCTCCCAAAACTCACACACCACCTCTCAAAAACCTCTTTCTCCACAAACCCATCCCTCACCCCCCCAGGATCCTTCCTCCCAACCCCCTCGTCAAAATCCTCCCTAGAAGCCCGAATCGCCATCGCCACCCCAGCCGTCTGCCTCATGAATAAATCCGCCGCCTTACTCGCCCCCCTAACCCTCTCATCCAACTCCAACATCTCCCCCACCAGCCCCTGCGTCTCCCTCTCCAACTCCACTCTCTCCCCCGCACACACACAACCCAGCAAGCGATTCGCAAACATGATACAACTCAAAAACGTCGCATAAGCTTTCGCCCTACGATCAAATTCCATCGTCCCCTCCCCCACATCTCCAGCCTCTCGGATTAATCCCTCATACCTACATCTCCAATCCACAAACCGCCGGCGTAATTCCCGACACCATTTTTGTACGCGCGCTACATATTCCACACTGGGTTCTTCCGCGCCACAAAGAATCTGCGTCATATCCCAAAATGTCCCGGGGATGTTACTCTTGGCCATGATCAGAAGAACTACAATCTCGCTACGATCACTCACGGTATAATATTCCTCCTTACAAATAACCGACCTCAACAAATCCTGCCACTCCCTCTGTTCCAAAAAACATCGTTCCCCATTCAACAGCGCCTCCGTCATAATGGGTCCCGTATGACCCATAAACAACGCGCGTTCAAAATCAGTCGTGTATGATTCCGGCGTTCGTAATAAAATGAGACGGGCTGCACCGGCCGAATGACGAATCCATGCAGCTTCTCCCGAAGGCTCGAGTAGTTCATAGAGAGCGAGGATTTCGGTGGCGCAGAGGACCTCGGGCTTGTAGCGGGTTTTGGGCGAGTCGAGCGCGCGTTGCAGGCTGGAGAGGGCGCTTATGTAGTGCGATAGTACGAGGGGTTCCCAGAAGGATGTGTGGCTGGGAGGGGAAATGATTTGGCGGGCGCGCGCGACGACGCAGTCGACGGCTGCAGAGAGATAGGAACTGTGACCGTAACGGGCTTCAAGAAGATAAGTTAGTTGGTGCTTTGTTGAGAGAGTATGAATAACGTGAATAGCGAGGTAAAATAAAGGGGGGCATACTAGGTAGAAAACTGAGAAAGCTCCATTGTTTCTGCGTTCTCATCTGATGCATGATACTTTCCGGACTCTTACAAAGTGCTCTCCTCGTCGCTCTACCCACATGTAAAGTAGCCAATGTCGACAATTCCAAAATATCAAAGCCGAATTTCGAAAGCATGAGTTCGTAGGAAGTAGGCGAGAAGATAGATGGGGGAATGGCTGGATCGGAGAGAAGTGATCCTAATGTTGTATGCCGGCATTGCTTTTCGCAATCTGTAAAATCAAGACTTTGCTCTTTTTCTTGACTTTTCTCTTCCATGATGGAATATGAAATCTTGAGTTTATTCTTCGAATTCGCTGTGGGATTTTTACTAGCTCTCAATCCGTTGGTCGAAGTAGAGGAATGGTATTCGAGTTGTCGACGTGTATTTGCCGTATAACCCCCCCCTCCATTAATTCTCTCTCCCTTCTTCTCTGCACTCGCATTCCCATCCACGATTTTCTTTTCCCCATTGAATCCAGTTCCAATGACCTTAAACCCCGACTCCTCACAGCCAATCTTTTCATCCAACACAAAAACCGGATATTGTCTCAAATTATGCTTCCCATAATTTCCATCTCGGCGACGGGCAGCACTAGCCTTTTTCATCGCTTGTTTGCGGATCAAGGCGCGGACGGTGAGATCTTGTGGCATCGAGGGGTTGAGGGGTGTGCTGTTTACGAATTGGAATTCCATTTTTTGTTGGCTGGGTGCTCGAGGGGCTGAGGTTGACATATTTGGTCTTTTAGGGGGATGGGGGGGTGGCATGTGATAGTGGCGTGGTATAAGATTTTTATATTGGTTTTGACTTGAATGTGAACTCGCGGAATGAAATAGTATGACAGTAGGCTAATACCTACTTTTGCTTTTTCGTAAATCCCCTCTCGAGTCTTTTCCTTTGAAAAGGATACTTTGAACACAAATTAAACTCACAGTCCAACAAAATCGTCAAAATCGGATATCTTGAATATATCATCATGATATAGCCCTGTAAAAGCGCGGGGTGCCAGGAGATTGCACTGTTTTACATCTTGGTTTCTGCACATTACATATCTTCATCTATGAGTGCATATTGGCACATCTTGTGCACAACCTATGTCTGCAATTTGGGGAGGCGCGATTGTTGGATGAAAAGAAAGGCTGACGTATAGCATGATAAAGGATAGAAATACGACGTTGAAGTATACTTGATGGTACACATAAATTGAGGAATTTATGCGCGGGCTTGAAGCAACCAGCAAGTGCTGAGAGGGGCCGATTGGAGATTGAGGGGAAGGCTTCGGGTCCGATGGGGAAACGGGGGATGCATATGTTTTGCTATCATGCTTATGCAAATGCAACATCTTGGATCACGAAAAAGACAGGGGGAAGGACTCGCCAACTCTCGAACTCTCGCTGCTTTTTTTATTTCTGCTTGTCTTTGCACTTCCTTTGCTCGCACCACTCGGCACTACAGAAAAAGAGAAAGTAACCAGGCCCAAGCAAATCCCAGGCTTCCCAGCATACAAATTATAAAAGCAGCATATACATTGGCCTAGAAAAGTCAGGCGTGATATACTGACAGGAAGATAAACCAGGGTACTATCATCTCAAAACTTCTTAGCTTCTTTTCCGATCATCGAATTATTTCTCCAGTTTATGCTGGGGTGTTCTTGGAGTCCGAAGAAATTCTGCGGAATCCGGAAGAGGTTTGTATAACTCCATACCCCAAGTTCAATCTTTGTATAAATCTCTACCAATAGCTGGGCTTTGCACCTAATCATCGCTGATATTAGTAACGAGGACCCGTTATACAACCTCACATTACTTGCATTTCCTTCATGCATTTTCCTTCATACATATTTTGACGCTGAAGAAAGACAGGGATACATATCTGTTATCACAGATATGCAAGAATCGTACGGAGTATAGAAATTGAGGCTAGAAAGGTGTCCGTTTTATTCATTCTCGGCGGATATGGTTGCGGGCTGACAATGATGGGTAGCACAGTATTGATTATGATATGGTAGTTTAATTTTGAGAATCGGATCTGATATACTTGAAGCCTTGAGATGCTTCTATGCAGTCATGGATAATGGAGAGAGAGTTGGCGTTTCTGAAGATGAGTGTTACGATGGCTAAAGAGCAGGTCTTTTTGATGATGGCGATTGATTGATGATGTGCGAGTATAAATGAGATAGGCGTCTGTTGTGTGCTTTTGTATATGCTTGTGGAACGGTTAGACCAGGGTAAGGCTATTCGATAGTTCATACTAGAAGACTAAATGCGAAAGCTTTCAATGTTTGATTTGGCTGGAATGGCAATCATTGCCCCAAAACCACTTGAACCACCACGTCTCATCGCATTCTCAAAGTAATCATAACGATATGTCTCCGAATTGTCTCCTTCAATTTCTTTTTGGTAATCGGTACCCAAAAACGACTATTCATAACGTCTTATTGCATGCTGAGGATGTATCACTGTCCGAGGAAAAAAGTACTTTGGAGGCGAAGAGATTGATGACACTGATCAATGTTGGCTAGGTCTGGAATCGAACGTGATGGGGATTTCCAAATTATAAAGATGGTTCAATATCCTCCAAGATGTTGCAATTCAATCCTCATCACAAATCTGCTAAATTCCTCCATTTTCCTTGAAAGAAAAATAGAAAACAAGAGCTCTTCTTCATGAAAACATCATCAAAATACCAACTCTTGATCATTCTCAAAGACTTTTGAAAGTGTCCACCAGAGTGAACGTCGCAACTTTGGGTTGAGCGCAACCTTTGAGCATCACAGCCAGATGGATAAATATCTAGCCCTTATCAACTAACACTACTACTAATGGAATTGCCAAAACACAACAACCATTCCTAATTCGACTGAACTAGGAGTCATGGGGAAAGAGCTGCCAAATTTTATGGTCGGTAAGATAGATCTTGGTAATTTCCTCTTCCTTTGAATATGCCGACTGGAAATTTGCAGTAACCTGTTCGGACCCGCGCGTTGTGTACCGGAGAAGTTTCTGAACATCCAACTTGGAAGTATGGTAGATCAACGGTTTCTTCAAATTATAGATATGTACCTAATGCTTGATAGACGACATTGATGTCATAAGACTTGCTGGGGGTCGTATCGAGCCAGCATTGAACGACAATCATCGCACTGGATTCCTTTCTCGTTTCAATGAAATCATGGTCATACATCACACAGGTCTGTCCATCTCAAGACCTGAAACTCATCATATCCGATCAATGACCAGATTGTGGAACTACCCATTTCACAAATGAAGGCATTCGTGGTTCTCTCAAAGCCCCTATGCCAACTCAGCATCACCACGAGATTGATAATATGGCCTTCGGTGCCATCAATGAGTATAAAGCCTTGCTAAATACCAATCTTTCACGCTGATCGTATTCCAGCCTCAAACAATCAGTCGTTGATGATATTGCTATCCTTCGTTGAAACCTGTATATCCGACAAGAACTCGTCGAGAAGACATTGGGTTCATTTACGATATCAAAAGTGGCAAATCGGAAGCCATGAATATTTGGCTCGTTAGATAGATCTCGTTGAGTCTCGAATTTGGACGACAGAGGGTCTGGATTCTCAACTCGAGTCGGGCGGGATTTTGGACTTGAGAAAGAGAGCGGTCTTTGGCGATGACCGACTAGGTATGGCTTTTGCGATAAAAAAAATAGGCAGTCGGAAATAACCGTTCATTACATCCCTTTGGTAAGAAGATTGTAGCTCTAAAATGCGAGTAGTGAGATGATCAACAGCTCCAGACTTTTAGTCTATTCTATGATTTCTATCACTTGAAGCTCGCCGATCCCAACCCCATTGGATTTTACTCGAGTGGAAGTTGGAGAAACGTAACAAAATTCCACTTGGTTCGGTTTCGGAAGCATTATTTCATGCCATGCCAAGTAGATTTTGCGAACTTTCGGTCTGGTATCACTCTTACCAAGAAATTGGAAAGCAATGTCCCACTTCGTCTCCTGCAAGTGAATTTGTTGGTGACGGCAATCCTAGAAAGTAAAAGGATCTGATTAGATTGATTGATTGATGGTCCATTCCCAAAGGTCTGGTTCATTTCCGAATTGTTTGCCTAGGTAGGTTTAGTACATATATATAGACTGGCATAGATATAATGGGGTATTTGATGAATGCCAAAGTATTCTGTACAGTATCTATAAAGTTTACTCCAAGATGTTTTGACATTTCGAGGTCTGCTCATCTGAAAAGAGTCAAGTCGTCTAAATTGACTACCATAGATCTAATATTCATTCTAATGACCGGATAGATAATAACAGGGACAGAGCCAGGCTCAGTCTAAACATCGTATTTATCTACAAGGCAAGGAACGCTTCGAAAAGGATACTATATGAAGTGATTGATTCGTGAAGGAAAGTGCGCAAACGGCGAAAAGCTGCCTCCAACCAAAATTCTTATCAGATCTTACCCATGTCAAGCGCTCTCCCACTTCTCCCACCTTTGCGATCCTTCATCCCTAGAGTATATAGGGAAACTTGGAGCGAGAGTGAATGAAAATTTTCGTCTTAGTATTGCTTGGACTCTTGGAGGCTTGGATGGCAGGATGGTATTGATGGAGGAAATGGAAAAGGGAAAAGGAAGAGGTTTTCATTACATACATACACCAGTGTATATGAAATATGAAAGAGCGTGATCTAGACGAATGCGAGGAGTAGTGGATTGCTAGCTTCACCACTTGGTTAATCAATCTAATCAGATCCTTTCGCTCTCCCTAGTAAGGTTTTAAAGTTATCAGATCCGTTTTTCAATATATAAAAGTTTGACAGGACTACCCACCAATTACAACTCAAACACTGCATATCCGTAAACAATCTTCTCCTCATCCCTTCAGATGATTGGATATCACCTTATAATGATATCGGACCTTTGATCTTGATGCCCCACCAAAATAATGTCATTCGTATGGATGGCTATGTAACTTGTTGACCACTCTTGGGATCCGATTCTATCAAGCATATGGATGATAGTGATACGGGGTTTGGTACGACGAGAGTGCAGCTGCTGATTTAACTCCATGGGATGCACGGGGACGCGCTAAAGTATGTATACAGGATCAAGCAGCATCTTCTTCATCTTCGTTTATAATTATCAATTCCATACAATACATTCATACCCACCCACAATAACTAAATAACCAGACACTTGGGTAAAGATATCGACATCGACATCAACATCAACATCAACAACGAAATCGAGGATTAAACACCATGGGATTCAAACCCTGGAAAACCAGAACCGACGGCTTAGCCTCTGAGGTCGCCGTCGGTCCTGAAATGACAGCATATCCTGATGGTCTCGATCATAAACAAAATCATCTCAACACCACCGTCGATGGTCCAGCGAGTTTGATTGATAATAGACCAGTAGAGGATGCTCAGCATGGTGTTCAAGCCGTGGAAGCCGTTACTTTGATATGGACCAAGAAACAATTATACTTAGCCTACACCTTGTAAGTGATCAGTTTCTCGAGTTCTTCCATACCCATCAATACCATTCTCACACAATCTAGTATTTTCCTCGTCTTTTTCGTGATCTCCATGCAACAGCAGATCCAAAACAATCTTTCCTATTACGTTACTTCTTCCTTTGCTCTCTTGCCTCTGACGGGTACAACGAGTATCGTATCAAGTATCATTGGTGGTGTCTTCCGACTTCCAATTGCAAAGTTCGTGGATCTGGTCGGTCGTGCCGAAGGTTTTGCTATCATGACGGCTTTTGCTACTATAGGTACAGTCAACCTTCCATGTCACGGTAATCCTTGATCATCCTCAACGTACTTAATCAAATACAGGTCTGATCATGATGGCTGCATGCAGAAATGTAGAGACGTATGCAGCTGCCCAAGTAAGTGACAATTTCGATTTTCTGCTCATGATTATTAACAGAGAAATAGGTATTCTATTGGTTGGGATTTGATGGAATGATGTATGTTCTTGATGTTTTCATGGCCGATACATCGAGTTTGAAGAATCGAGCGTTGGTTTTTGCTTTCTCGACTACTCCATACATTGCAACAACATGGATTGGACCTCCTGCTGCAGAGTCATTCCTTAAGACCAGTGGGTGGCCATGGGCTTTCGGCGCCTTCACCATTATTACTCCCGTGATATGTACCCCGATTCTTACGCTTTTATGGTGGAATCAAGGAAAAGCCAAGAAGGCAGGATTGATTAAGAAAATAGACAGCGGTCGTACATGGACCGAGAGCGTTAGTTATTACTTTTGGGAATTCGATGGTAAGCTCACTCTTCCACTAATTTGCACCCCCATCTAACAAATTCCCCAGCAATCGGCCTCCTCCTCATCTCCGCCGGCTTCGTCCTCTTCCTCCTCCCCTTCTCCCTCGCCTCCTACCAAAAACAAGGCTGGCACGCCGGAATGATAATCGCCATGCTCGTCCTCGGCATATGCTGCCTCATCGCCTTCGGCATCTACGAACGCTACCTGGCCCGCAAATCCTTCATTCCCTTCGAGCTGCTCACCGACCGCACCGTCATCGGCGCATGTCTCTGCTCCGCCTTCTTCTTCATCTCTTTCTACTGCTGGGACTCCTACTTCTACAACTATCTCCAAGCCGTGCACGGTCTCAGCATCACGCACGCCGGCTACGTAACCAACATCTACTCCATCGGTTCCTGCTTCTGGGCCGTCGTAATCTCCTACCTCATCCGCATTACCGGCCGTTTCAAATGGCTCGCTCTCTACTTCGCCGTGCCTCTTCAACTCTTAGGTGTAGGCCTCATGATTCATTTCCGCGAACCCGATCAACCCCTCGGATACGTCATCATGTGTCAAATCTTCATTGCCTTTTCCGGTGGCACCATCGTCATATGTGAACAAATGGCTGTGATGGCCGCCGCTCCTCACAAAGGTGTTGCATCCATGTTGGCACTCATTGGACTCTTTACATCAGTAGGAGGCGCCATTGGCGTCGCCATCTCAGGAGCAATCTATACGAATAAATTCCCTGCAGCGTTAGCCCAGAAAATTACTGATGAGGTATTATTGAAGCAATTATATGGGAATTTGACGGCGCAATTGGAGTATCCGATTGGTAGTATGGAGAGGAATGCAGTGTGGTTTGCTTATGGAGAGAGTATGAAATGGTTAGCGGTTGCGGGAACGGTGTTTTTGATTCCGTGCTTTTTGTTTGTGGGCATGTGGAGGGATTTCAAGGTGGATGAGATGAAGCAGGTTAAGGGGACGGTTGCTTAGGTAGAAAGGGTTGCTCTTGTGGTGGTATGATTCTTGTCGCTGATGAGATGAAATGGGGTTGCATGGTCGCGCCTTTCTTTTTAATATACCCGCTACGATATGATATTTAATACTTGCGAAAAATTGGAATATAGAACCTAAAGATGGTTATGTAAACTGGCAATTTTAGTAGTTAATCATATGAGTGTTGCTGTTGCTGATGCAATTTCTTGTTGTGAGGAAAATGAGGAAATAAGCGAAGGACCGTAGAAGTAGAAAGACATGATAGATACTGTATATATGGCGGAAAGAAAAGAGGCAATGGTAGAAAGAGGTAGGTATGTTAAAGATGAAGAGTTTGATGGAAGTATAATGTATTGGCGTGGGTCTCGAATCTCGATTACTGTAACCTTATGTGGCCCCTCCCCCGCGTGCCCGCCAGAGAAAAGGTGGCCGATATTATATAGACTTTCTTGACAAAACCCTTCTCTGAGGTTCCGGTCAAGTAATCTGGACTTCAATGCAATGATGAGCCTAAAGATTCTATTCTTCTGGAGACTCGGAGAGCCGGAGAGAACCATGCGAGATGCTTCAACTAGAATAGAAAGCCATAGGCGACTGATAATGAGGATACTATCTTTTAACCATTGATCTTCTGATTAGATATCTTGAGCGCTTGCTCACTGCCTCGTCAAAGTAGAAGGAGAGAAGAGTAGACGGAATAGAAGAGTAAGAAACTAGGTAGAGAGAGCGTTATAGCTTAAGAGAAAATTGATGCCCCGTCTTAGGACTCCAGTTCTGATAGTGAAAATCGTACGGGATGCATTATTCTTGGATGCCATCCTATAGCTACCTACGGGGTAGGAATAGTATAGTGCAATGCTATCCACTGAAGTACACTTGTAAATTGCGAATGATTGCAATTGCGCACTTATATATACAACCTTGGAGTTCTTTTTTATCCAGCTGCTGTTGTGGTAGCTACGTGACTTTACATCCTACTTCGTAACGTTTATTAATAGTAGGGGGGGGCCAGTTCATTATTCAAGGTATAGCCGCTAACCTGCCTAGCGACATCTCCAGATTTACTTGTTACCAGCTTTCAGCCACAACCTTGACATCGGTAAAGGCCTCAAGAATACCACGACAACTACATAATGCGAATACTTTCACCATTGACCCTAATTCCGTAAATCCTCCTCCCACCTCATCGACACCACAAACCCATTCCGCGATGTCGAACTTCAGGCGCGCCCCAGTTGGGGGTAACAATCGAAATAGCATCCTGAGCTCTTTGAGAGCTACAGAAATGGTCGGCAGCAATGGCAGCAAGCCTGTCCTACCTGCTGAAATAATTTCTACGATCCTCGACTACCTGCCAATCCCAGATCTCATGAGCTTTGCGCGCACATCGAAACGAATGCAAGAAATGGTATATGAAGATTCGCGATGGGTATCGAGACTGAAATCTATGGGTGTCTGGAATGAAGGAGAAGCTAGAAAGAGATTCGAAGAGACACTAAGGAAAAAACGAGAAATGGTGCGAGTAAGGGCAGAAGAGGATACTAAGAGGATAGGGATTGGTGTTGGAGGTGGAAGTGCTAATATTGGTGGGATGAGGAAAACTAGCACGACATTATTCGATGCGGGCGAGGAGGAGCTACGGCAGCAGCGGAGATCAGCAGAATTTGCTTCGAAGAGTACAAGAGGACTGGCAGATGGATTTGAGACGTTGTCAATATCAGGAAACGGCCATATGAGTATGCCACCTCCTCCCCGATCTCGAACGCCTATGCAAGATCCGGAAGCCCTGTTGAATGTATTTGCGGAAGTTAGATCAATACGCGGATCTGCGAGAAATGAATACGGAAAAATATATGCAGCACTGGGACCATTCTATTACGATTTGGCTAGATCTAGAAGTCATGTTGATCCCGTTCTATTTCGAGTTTACCGAACACCAGAACAACAGGCACAAATGCTAGCTCATTTGCAAGTATTCTCGCGGAGTGACTGGGCCCAGGGCTGGAGACAGCGAGAGGAGCGGTTAGTTACTATGACAGGTATCTTCGAGACCGCAGTGTTACGGGAGTTCGAGCAAGGTTATGAGGCGTGGGATATTGATGGTAGAATGCGACGCTATGCTCATGTATTGGGTGTGCTGAATGGAGGGCATGCTGGTATAGAACTGTTCGTTCAAAAGCATCCAATATTCTCTGACCGAGATGTTCTTGGTAACTCAATGG
Organism: Myriosclerotinia duriaeana; assembly: GCA_002162615.1. NCBI lineage: Eukaryota > Fungi > Ascomycota > Leotiomycetes > Helotiales > Sclerotiniaceae > Myriosclerotinia > Myriosclerotinia duriaeana. The sequence goes on from NGKI01000002.1 coordinate 1,502,097, forward strand.
ATTGCATTAACCAGGCGGCAGCCGAAGCTATAGCGCTTGAACCGTCACAGGAATTTTTGGAAAAGTTATCCAAGAAAATAAATGAACAAGCAGATATAATCGATAGAGTTTTTCCTCCTGGTGAGGATGTTCTACAGATCTTTTTGGATAAAATTGCAGAAGATATTCTCATGGAATACGTTACTCCTTTGTTCGACGAATCTCATGAGCGAAGCATTGCGTCTTATCTACAAGCTGTTTCTGGTATCTTTGAACAAAGTATGCAGTTCGCATCTACACTCAAGCCCACCAGAAACTCAGGCAAAGACTTTCTCGAAAAGGTTAAGGGTGTCATAGCGCGAGTGTTTGAACCTCACGTGGATCTCTACCTGTCAGAAGAGCTTGATCATTTCAAAAGACTTGCCGAATCAGAAGTAGGCGATTGGGAGACGAAGCTCTCGGCTCAAGATGCTTCAAAGGAGTCATTCTATATGGGCAACGTCAATCGCGTTGCAGATAAGAAGGATTTCATGAGCTCCTTCAAGAAAGTTGTTATGATGCCTGTCAACGTTCTACCAACAATGTCACCATTTGGTGCGACCAAACCCGTAACAACACCTCAGGCAGGAAGCCGGTCAAGCTTGCAGGTACTTAGCACGAGCCAGTCACCACTACCCTCTCGACCGACAACTCCATCGTTACCACCTGGTGCAATATCTGTTCCACTACCAGCCGAAGCCCCTACGGATGAACTTGCAGCCAAAGCCGCTTTGATGGCTTCCAGGCTGGAAGGAATCCGTTCACTCTTCAGTATCGAGGTTGCCCTAGACCTCACACATTCCGCAAAAGCGAGTATTGAACGTGCTGCTCTGTTCGTCCGCCTAGGAGGTCAGACGGGAGAAGAAGCCCGGGAACAATGTGAAGCGATATTCGTAGTGCTACTTCAAATCCTAGGGACAAGACATGTCAAGACTGGATTCGACAAAGCCGTGGATCATCTTTCGAAGTATAACCCTCGCGAGATTAGCGAACACCAAAAGGGCGTAGTAGTACCTCTGATGACATTCTTAGAACTTGTCAACGTAGGTGACTTGATCTCTCAGATGATCGACGTTTTCTACGAGCAGCAACTCGTAACGACCAAACTCTCAGATCGAAATGATTTCCTTGATCCTGCGGTTAAAGCTAAGAAGAAATTCGAGCAAATGCTAGATGAGCGAGTTGCAGCCGGCTTGAACAAAGGTATCGATGTCCTAATGGATGAAGTCGAATATATCTGCGGCACCACCCAACTCCCTACAGATTACAATCCTCCCGAGTTCGACGCAACCGGGATAAATTCCGATATGGACATCGGCCCCACCACAACCGCCGAACAAGTCGTCGCCCTCGTAGAATCCCATACCAAAATGCTCACCGGCAGCACCGACAAAACCATGCTTGACGTCTTCAACCAAGAGGTCGGACTACGTCTCTTCACCGCCGTCTGCAAACATCTCAAGCGCCAACGCATCTCCACCTCAGGCGCCATCAAACTCATCTCCGATATGAATATATATTTTGTTTATATCAAAACGTTGAGGAATGCGGATTTGCTACAGTATTTTAAGGCGTTGAGGGAATTGAGTCAGATATATCTGATCAGCCCGGGGCATGCAAAGGAAATGGCAACGGTTATTGCGGATGGTGATAGGTTTGGGGGGATTTTTAGAGCGGAGGAGGTTTATGAGTTTGCGGAGAGGAGGGCCGATTGGTATACGGTCAAGAAGGATGTTGAGAGGGCTATGTATGGGATTGGATGTGGAGTTATGTGAGATGGGAATTGGGAATTGGGAATTGGAGAAGATATTGGAATGGCGTACATCGAAGCTTTATGATATGTGAATGGAATGATTGTGTCTCTCGGAGACCAACAAATACGATGAGATTTCTTTATTGCAATTATGAGTGACTATGGCCTTACCCTTATAGTTCTAATTTTTCCCATTCCATCCTTGACGCCAGATTATTATCACATACGCTCCCTATAGTTTCCAATATCCCAAGAGCGCTATCTCATTGATGAGAAATCCAACTTTCTCGCTACCTTACTTGCCCGATCGTCATCTACCATTCCAGGTCTCCTCTTCAAATCCTCTCCTATCTTTGCCTCACCACCCTTCTTCTTCGGTAGATGTTCATTCTTTGTAGGTTTAGGATCCGATGCCCACCAGGGATGTTCCAATACCTTCCTCGCTGTGATCCTGTTCCTGGGATCTAGTATCAACATGTTCATCAATAAATCTACTCCCTCCGGTCCAGCTGTTCCAAACAAGCCCAAATAGTGTTCCCGTGAAACTACTGGGTTTGGTGGATCGGGTACTGTGTATTCAGGTAACTTGGTGACTCCTGGCCAATTATCTTCCGTTGGTGTCCCGACTGCTTGACATATAAGAGCAACTTGATGGACCTCGGTATCACCCGCTATATATGGAATTCTTAATAACATTTCGGCAAACACAAGTCCCACGGACCAGATATCCACGGCACCGGAATAATGTCTGGCGCCGAATAAAAGCTCAGGTGGTCGATACCAGCGTGTGATTACGTTCGATGTCATATTCCGTTGGGGGTCTGCGAAATTTCTCGCCAAACCGAAATCTGCAAGTTTGACTTCCCCGTCTGCGGCAATTAGTAAATTGTTGGGTTTAATATCGCGGTGTAAAATGAAGTTTTCGTGACAGAACCAGACGGCTCGACTGAGCATTCCCATCCAAGCTTTTATATCGGCGGTGCCGTAGCGTACGCCTTCGACGTCCTTGATCAACATTTCGAGATCTCCGAGTGGTAAGAATTCGAGGACGAGATTTAGGTTTTGGTCTTTAGAGGAGAAAACTGAGAGAAGGGAGATTATATTTGGATGGGAGATTTCTTGAAGATGCTTGAGTTCGCGGATGGCATCTGGTGCCATTCCTTCTGTGTATTCTTTTTGTATTTTTATCTTTTTGATCGCGACGAGCACTTTGGGATCAGTGCTCAGGTGGCCGAGATAGACGTTGGCATAAGTTCCCTCTCCGAGCTTCTTGCCTAAGACAATGTGTTAAATGTGTAGCTAACAATAGCGCCAAAGAATGCCCACCTTTGACATATTTGAGTCGCTCATTTTCATTCATCTGCTCTGCTAGATCATAAGTTGTGCCAGCACTCGCAGATGGCCCATCGGAGGGAGTCCCATTACCACTGGGAACAGCACTTGAGAGCTTCGATCTGCTTGCGCTTCTGTCGCCGGAGCCCGCAGACGGGACAATGAGAGGTGAAACTGCCATGTTAAATCAAGGCGAAAACTCTCAAGCCTATCCCAGCATATTCTGAGGAAAGTCGTCGTGACTCTTTTTGTGTTGTCGGTGGGATGGTTTGATTGGTATTCAAACTCCGATTGATGGAAAGGCTATGATATGCACAAGTCCAAAGTCGATCACGATTCGATAACCGCTCTTCCAAATTCCCCGGAACAATTCTTTTCGGAATCCTGGAGTTTCCCTGGTTCCATTAACACGAAAGTTGAAAGCTCGACCGACCAGACGTGATTGAAAGTTTGCGTGACAAGGCTGAGATTCTTTGAAGTCTTAGTTTTCGCTGATTTGTCAGCAGACATACAGATGAAGTTTTGTCCGAGCATTTTCCTGCCACTTTATACGAAATCCAAATTTGCAATATGGGGAAAGTTTCAATTTCCATAGTATCTTGTCGTGAGGCGCTGTAAAAAGTATGTGCGCAGCGTGACAATGGAATATTCCTGACCCCGATGTTGACATTTGCCGTTGAGTTGAGGTGAGAGTTGGACGTGATGGAAAGAGCAAACGGGTCAAGATTTCGTGTCTTCTTTCCAAGTGGAACCAGTTGCTCTTTCTGCATTGCACTTTACTCTTTTCCATTGTACAGTTTGTGTTTTAGTACTTCTCACATATTCCTTATTGTGATGGAGCATTCCTACAACTTGCTACATATACCCAATCTATACACTCACTCGTTCAAGTGTGGTGGAGGCTATGGGAAGCTGATTGGATTATTTTCTCTTTTCGTTCATTGCTATCTTCTTTGGCTTTACTCCTTAGGTATACTCTCAATAACCTCAAACGCCGGATACGTCTCTCGGCCATCATGTGGCAGGTATTTTCTTACTGGGTTTGCTTCTCCATCAGACCTCACTTCTCTTGATGTCTGACATAGCTAGATGATTCCTACGGCCTCGGCGATCATTTGGTTCACTACACTCAATGCCTTGCTTGGTGCCTTCATCATCTTTCCACCTCGCGATCCTAACAACCCCGCTAATCTAGCCCGACCACCTTATCCTTCAATGGCCCCCGACTTCCATTCAGTACCATACATATCCGACATTGGAGCAACCAAAGAAATGCAGCCAATGTTTATATTTGGTTGTGTCCTCACTACTTTCTTGCTCGCAGGCTGTTTTATTGCAGAACGAGCGCTTCGTCATAAAGGTCGTCTTGCAAGAAATACGGATACGACGGAAAGGATAGTAGCTTATCTGAGTATCGTATCGGCCATGATTGGATCGATTGGCTTGATCTTCCTGAGCATATTTGATGTTTGGAGGTACAGAACTGTGCATAATACAATGGTGGGGTTCTTCATTGGAGGATATGCTATTAGTGCATTTTTTCAATTTTGGGAACATTATCGGTTGGGCTGTAGTATGTCTCCCTTTGCCTTATCTTCTTCCTGCCCTCTGACACGAAACAGAATATCGAGACACGCATGCGAACTTGATGGTATCGGCCTATACAAAACTCGCTTTCATTGCTATCGAGAGTTTCCTTGGCATTGCATACTGGTACGTCTATATAGCAAAGAATTGGGATGCGGGTGCTGCTATTGAATGGGCCGTCTCCTACGTTTTCTGTTTTTACATTCTTTCGTACCTTTTCGACTTCCTCCCTGCATTGACTACAAAAGAGAGGGATTGTAGGTTTGAGGTTTATAATCAAGATCGCATGGTACACGTTAATGGGCGCAGAGAGCGTGTACAGGAGGTTAGGGGAGTTGCACCGGGATGAGATGAAGCGAATTTCGAGACTGCGATTGTGTATTCCATTTTAGCCGTTCGGTGGTTGTACTTGTTCATAATCCCATCACAATCATTTACAAATGCTCCAAAAAGCGCAAGGTATATCGAACTTCACTACAAGCATCCAGTCCATATGTTCATTGACATTAAAATCTAAAGCTAACTAGATACTTCTCGGCAGAGGTAATCAACTAAAATCCAGGGGTCCCTGCCATCATCCAACCCAAATACAAACAGTTTACTTCCCCTTCTGCCCCCTCCTTCGCCGTCGCATTATACCTCGCTGGTTTATTCTTTCTGACCGTCATCTTCGCCGTCTGACATCTCATAAAACACCCTGCTGCTCCTTTCTCCTTCTTATTCATGTTCACCAAGCCCGTCTCAATCAACTCCTTCGCGAACATTTCCACATCCTCAAATTCATTCCAATCATTCCAAAATCTATCAGGCATCCCGGTGTTATTTAATAGCACTATCAACCCTGCGTTAACCATATTAGGAGCAGCTAATATCGTGATTGCAAGTCCATGTTTCGCAGTAGAAGAAGATCCAAGAGCAGTCAAGACGGCCCCAAAGAGGAGCTGGAGGATTAATGCGAGACTATAGAAGGCACTGGATATATAATAAGCCAGTTGACTCTTCTGTCGTGTTCGGACAATATCCATCTAAAGGCCGTGAAGCAAGTGCCGATGTGAGAAGAAAGGGGAACCACAAGCGATTTCTGCGGGTTGAGAGTGGTCATCGGGACGGGTGGCGCCGATGGAGCGCAGCACGCGCATATCTATGAGCAAGTGCTTGATGACAGAATTTGCTCGTATCTTCCTTTCAATTTCCCAACGCAACGTACAAAACTTATACCACCCATCAAGTTATCACGAGATATTCTTACGTCACCATGAAACTTTCACCCGCATCTCAAGATCGTAGGAATATGAGAACTTGAAATTTGTTCCCGGCTCCGTGATTAAATCATTCGTTATCCATGTTTACTAGTATTTCTTCAAACCCCGAATTTCCTAATTTCAATTATGCTCGCTTGATCATGGATGAATGAAGCTTTGAGTCCTTCTCCTTCCTCTCTTAGTAAAGTCATTGGATGGAGGTAATAAACGAACCACTCGATTTCCATTCCGTGCCTGCCCATTTTGGCGTCGAACAATAGTCTCAATACAATAACAGCCTAGATCAGGGCTGCCAGATTCAGCTTTGGGGGATCACGAGTAAAAACATATGAAGACAGCTGACTGTTGAGACACGAGAGTTCGCAATATAATTTTTACACAAGGGAGTGGTCGGCTTGCGGCTATGTAATACTCGGCATCAATACCAAGACCAGAAGACTCGTTGTCTGGTTCCATGAGTTGTTAAGCATGTCCTTTTTAGGAATTCGGATATTACTCATTCTTTCACTAACAATCAATTCATTACAAATGGCAACTTTTGAATAGAACAACAGGAGAGGTTTCTTGATGCTATTGAGCATCGGAGAACTTCGATGTCATGATCAAAGGTTTGGGGGTAAGGCTCCAGGTGCCTTTTCGCATCGTGCCTGCCTAACTGTACCTGGGTAGATCATTCTTATATTGAAAACTGTTTCATCCCATAACGTACCTTTTCTAAATTCTTTTCTCCTCCGTGTATATATTAATTTATCGACGTAAACAGGTCTCGTTATTTCCTTAGGATGTTTCTATATTCACCTCTATCCAAAATGAATGTCTCATTTTAATGAGCTTCCTTCAAATTATCCTAGATGAATGTAGAGTCTCCATTCTTCCACCTTTTTAAACATCAATATATTTAGCATTCAAATACCTGTCGTCAGCCTCTTTATTAACACCCTTTATACCAACTACTACATCCACTCCCTTTACTAAAACATTCTCTTCTTCCAACATTCTCTCCAGACCTTTCTAGAATCCTTCTAAAACATTTCCCATTTTATATACTCATGACTCAATATGCCGCCGATATAGCCAAACTGCTGTACTATTTATTAGCGTATAGCGCTAGGGATCTAGGCACTCACTCAAAAGCTTATTCAAGAAGCTTTTTATAATATTCTAGTCTAAAGGAACTAGTCATTGGCATTAGGGTTCTACGCCCTCAATCAGGATGCCCTTATCTAAGAATATTTTCTCTTCTTGAAAAAACTTACAACAGAAATTTTTATTTTTTGGAAAGTACTCAAATTTATCAATACCACCAAGTAAAACCAACACAATATGTTTTTTAAAACTTTCTTCGTCGCCTTTGCTATGGCATTGGTCTCCTACGCGGCTCCAACTCCCATTGTTGAGGCCACCCCCGAGAACCTCGTCGAGCGAGGTGCAATCTACAGTCTGTACACCGGTGATGGATCCAACTGGCCTGCCGTCTCTGCTTGGACCACATTCGACGCAATGTATACTCCCCCATTCCTCTTAAACCAAATTAAAGCATACTAAGTTTCAATCTGCAGGTGGACCAGCAACCAAGCCGTCATGAGCACCTCTTGCTCACAATTTTATCAACTAAACAACTCCCCCGCGGAAATCGCTGCGATAAAAGCAGCCATCACCTCCACCGCTTCCTCCTCCGGCGTCGATGCGCGCTTCATTCTCGCAATCGTCATGCAAGAATCTGGTGGTTGCGTCCGCGCCCCTTCCAGCGCCGGCCAAGTTTTCAACCACGGTCTCATGCAAGACCACAACGGACCCAACAGCTGCAACCGCGAGGGTGCCGCACAAACCCCCTGCCCGGCCGCTACCATCGCTGGTATGATTCGAGATGGCACTGTTGGAACCCTTGACCAGCCTGGAGGCGGTGATGGATTGAAACAATGCTTGGCGCAGAGTGGATTTGGGAAGACTGGTCAAGCTGCTTATGTGGCGGCCAGAATTTACAACTCGGGGAGTTATACCGAGGGGACAGATCTTGGAGCACCGGCTTGGGGTACTAGCTGTTACGCTAGTGATGTTGCGAATAGATTGTTGGGATGGGCCGAGTCGGCTTCTCCTTGTACTTTGACGAACCCCTCTCATTAGAGGGTGGTTTTAAAGACTTGGGTGGTCGGATGGGATATTGATAGATTGGTTGGGATGCCTCATACTGTAGTTCAGTATTCGGACTATTTTCGGAGTTTTGGTGCAAAATTTCCCATATATTTCTTCCAATGTTTTTGCTGCTAGGTCAAGACTGCGTTCTGTTTGCTGTATTCTTTTTTGCATTTTCAAAATGGCGGGGCTGCATTTGTGGGAAGTAAAATCGCTCTCTCGCCATATATACTTTTGTCATAGATATCTTTTTGGGGAATCTTTACGTGGGATTCGTTTCTTCATTTCTACTATTATATAGACTGTGTCACTACCATAGAATAGAAAGACGGGAAGAGTTATCGAGTTATCGATTTAATCGCCGCGCTGATTAGAAGGTTTTAAACTATTCATTCGTCTGATGATACTCATCTTGTATACTGTGAATTGTCTGACATGTTTTGAACAATGGGAAGCTGTGAATGTACAAGAGGGATGACTATGTCTTACTTGATATCCTTTCTGACATTTTATCTGATATTCTTTCTGATACCTCATCCCTTATTCCATATTTCAGCAATCCCATCTAATAAGTATTGAAGGGATGCGTGTAGATATGTAACAAAGGGGCCACATTGCATGCGACTTTGAGACTGTTTCGCAACCCATAACGTGCGGATTCACTCGAGATGCACCCCTCACAACCGCACTCTGCAAATTGTCGAATTTGGAAATTATGTACTGTAAGCTGGAAATATCTACAACTTGACGCGTCGCCGTAAAAAATCATGCCAGTTATCCATCATACACTATCCAACGCCTCAAGCACCACTATCTCTCATCCCCACATCCTCTGGTCCGGGTTTCCTTCCATAAAAAACAACCCTAGAAATCCATTAGCCCATCATCTTCCCATACAGCACTCAACCATAACTCAAGTATAAAGAAAAGAAAAACATACACATCAACATAAGAATGAATTCTCTTATTCTTCACATCTTTCCTAACATCCACCAACAAAACCTCAACCTGCTGCGGACTCCAACCCAACCCTGCCGTCAAATTCCTCATCGACATCCCTTGAATTCCGTCTATCAGATTCTGCTGCATCCACACCGCCAACAACTTTTCCTTCTCCCCCTTGACCCACGGATTACAGGGCCAATAGAAATGTTTCTCAACAATATCTACAAATCCCGCTTCGGCCATCCATTTCCCATAGTGTTTTGAATTCGTTAATTTGCGACCGCGTCGCTCGGCCGCGAGACAGGAGACTCGTCCCCATTCTTCGAGAGCCGTGCCTTCGATTGAGGAATCGACGGCCACGATGGGCATTTGTGGGTCTTGCATTTCGAGGTAACCGCCGGGACGAAGGGATTCGTATGCGGAGGTTATTACGCCGGCGGGGTCGCTGAAACAGCTGAGCAAGGCGCGCCCATGGATATAGTCGAATTTGTGGGAGTAGGCCCAGGGTTCTTCGGCGTCGCTTACTTCAAAGCTACAGTTTGGGGGTACGCTGTAGGGGGGGTTGTTAGTTTAAGGTGTGGAGTGGCGGACTTTGGGGCGGGTTACTATGTTGGCTGAATGGGACTGAGATCTGTGCCGATTACATTGGCTGAAGGATACTGCTCGGCTGAAATGAGAAGGTTGAGTAAGTGACTTCCGTCTGTGGGGGCAGGGTGTCCAATAGTTCGGACTTGCAGGCCATATCCGAGGTTTCAATATTTTGAATGATTTGGATCTTTCAAATACTTTGAATCTTCCAGATATTTTGAAATCTTGCATTGTTTGACGACAGTCTGGACTATTGGATACACTGTATGGGAGTATATTAGGGGACGAATGGAAGACTAACTTACCAAAATCGGTTGCCCACAAACCAGTTCCAGTTCCAATATCTAAAGCATTGTGGAGTTCCAAAGGCAGAGGAGCAAGATGTAAAGCGCCATCAAACGACAAAGAAAACAAGTGATGTTGTAAATCTGACATCATTAAATAATCTTTATATATCAACCACACGGGATGGCATATCACGACTTACCCAATCTTTCTTGTTCCGCATCATCATTGGGGAGGATGTACTCTAAAAGCATGTCAGCTACCGAACAGCCGAATCTATTTTGTTCTTCGTTTTGACTTACTTCCCGATTTATACGCATGGTATGTTCGTCCATTTTCCTCGACGTACTTGTATATGCTTTCTCGGAGAGAAATGGTAGAACTTCTATGCCAAATATCAACTCCTGATATGGACTTCAGGCCGTTTTGAATGCACAGTCCTACTCACACGAATGAATCACCCATGGTGGAATCTGTATCGCTATTATTCGTAGACTGATGATATGTCAGTTCTCATGTCATGCGTTGTACTGGAATCTCGCGACTCACCTGTGAACCAATTTGAGAATCAACCTCTAACATTTCGGTTTCGACCACTGCGTTATCATAGTGATTATGCGATGATGTGGGGGTACTATTCGTTATATTCCGATTGGAATATATATTACTCGACGAAATGTACTCTGTGGAATCCAAATTTGTTGATGATATCGTGTTTCCATCCTGATTCGGTCCTGGTCCTGGTACTGGCATTTTCCCATTTGCAGAGCTCTTTATCAAATTCAACTTTTCCCGTTCGATATCATTCATCGATTGAGATTGCCGACCAATATACTCACCCGCATTTGATCCCTCCATATTTTTTAGCAGATATTAGGACGTTGTACGTACTATCAAATATCCGCTTATATGCCTCCGTATGCAAGGGATTGTGCAACAAACTATCAATAATCTCCTTAAGAACCAGCACAACGGTACCGTAAAATAGTACTCCAAGTCAAACAAGCTAAGCACCACGATCGATCAATGACCTTTTGCGTCGACCTCTTCACCTAGCCTTTTCTTCAATCTTTCATCAGCTGACAGAGCGGTTCGATGATGTACGTGAGCAAGTTGTAGGATTTAAGTCGGTTTCGGCACGGGTGCTCTTTACGATATACGATGGGGCATTGATAGGGTTGTCCTAGATTGTCCTAAAAAGACACCATAGTGGGTGCTTAACCCGCGTGAGTGAATGTAAGATGATAAGATCTTATAATCCTTGCTTATGCATCTACTGTAATTCTGTAATGAACACCTCCGTACTGATGTTGTGTAATTCCAGGTCAGCTCTTCGTTCCACAGCATTTAACACGACGTTTAAGGGGCTCAGCTCAGAACTTCGACCTCGTTAATATTTACTTCGTCATCTAACTTCTTAGGAATAAAGCAATTTTTTGGGATAGAGATAACATATTAAATGGTAGTTAGTTCTACATGATTATAATAATTTAATATTCAAAAGATAAAACATATAAAAGGAGAAGCTTGAACTTTGTGAGGTAGTCCATCGCGTGGTGGAATTCGGACAGAGAATACGAATCGGCAGAAAGTAGCTTTCTGACTTTCGTGCCAATTTACTCTTCAGATCATGATCCATTTTGCACAATCTAGTAAACTGGCATTGGGAAAGAGTAGAGGTCATAGATTCAATTATCAATGGAAGCTTGATCGTATTCAAACCACATAGGTCTCAATGTCCAAGCACAAATTTGCTAATTATGTCCCTTATTTTCATCTTGGAAAATTGGGGTAGTAAGAGTAGTAGGCATGTTGCCTTTCTCGGTCCAGTCGATCAAGACAGCGAGGTTGGTTTGTGGGAAAGTTCTATTTGGTTGTGGGCTGCTCCGCGAACGAGGTACAGACGATACCAGTCGCCGAGAGCGTTGGCACTTTCATTAAGAGTCATGTCGGAATATATGATCTTGCCATCCATGGAATCACATCTCGCCATTGTAAAATTCGCAATAATATCTAGCTCACATGGATGAGTATCATAATCAAGAGTTTTCTTAAATACGTTGGAGTGAAGTTGTTGAGTTTGTTGGTGGGAGAATCGCATATGTAGCCGGGGCTCCTGTGATAGTGCCATTCTACTCATAACCGAAACGTTGGACTTGGCTCCCTCCTTCACGTCCACCCTCAAAACATCACTGAAATTGTAAGCAAATGGATGACTTGACGTGGAGAAGCTGAGAATACATAATATGGTCAAATGCAAAGCTCTCGGCTTGACCCTCTCATGCTCACCAAGGCTTAAGGGTAGATCCATATTTCTTTATGAAATAATAACCTTCGAAAGCCATCGTCAGTAGGGCTCAAACATACATTCCCAGTCTGGGGGCTGGGCTAAGAATGAAAAGTCAGAGAAGGTACCAGAGTATAGAGATGTGAACGAATGTTAATTTCTGGATAGTCGAGGTAAAACAATCAATTGTTCATGCTCTATCCTCTTGTACTACAGGAAGAGAAGCGCTGAGATTAAGTACGCGAGTCTGGGCATATCTTTCAGATTCTCTCTCGTCCAGGAGGCGAGGCTCTATTCTAGGCACATGTGGAACGACTGGTTTCGCGTTGAAGGGCAATCACTATGAGCGCCGGTACCGGTAGTACGTTGAAGATTTTGGCAAGCTGCCAGGCTTTGCATCGTGCTTGGAGGTTAAATATCATCTTGAAAAAGAACTGGGCTGTTCTCGGCTTCCAACGATTGAACATACCGGTAGGCTGCTAAGGACAAGAAATTATATTAAACTGAAGAAAAGACGCCTGTGCAACTTGAACCAGAGAAAAATTGCTTAAACACAGAAACAAAGTTAGGTAGGTGTGATTTCGGCGCAAAACCTTTCTTTGATGTGGAACGGCATAAAACCACTTTCAGTATGAGGAGCGAGGCTGGTATTAGCTCCGTTGATTTTGGGCCTGGATATCGTGAGACCTGTACAGCTGTGGCAACTCAAATACTTTTGAGGCTTTGATACTTTGGCGGACTTGTTTTGGATGTTTCAACACTGGCTTTCATACTCGTAACGATAAAGACTCTGTAAGCGGTATTTGAATTGGATTCTCGGAGAACACTCTACATCTATCTGAAGAGAATGTCTATTTGCGCAAGAATACCTATCGACCTCTACACCGAGAGAAAGTCGTGAAATTGGCGAGTCTGGGAAGGGATATTTGATTTTTCCAAAGATTCGAAGCGACAATTAGCTTGATCTTTCGTCTCGTGGGCGACCCCAAGATCGAAGATCGAAGGATTCCCATTGGTAGTTGAGATGCTTTTGATAGGAGAGAACCGTTTCGAGGACTTCCACGAGTGAAATTTGTGGTCTGAGAACAGCCTCGCAAGACCTCCTTTGGGTATCTCGGGTTTGAACTTTGAAGTCACTGTGGGAAAAGTGTACCACAAGAGATGTTCAATGGCACCCATCGAAGGCTTTTCTTCCAACTGTCGTCCTTCATTCTCTAATACCTAAGACCGATGTCTAATTCAAACGAACCCCAGAGTTTATGTAAAACATCCTCCATGAAAGGCGTTGGCGTTGACATTCTAGAAGGCTCGGCTAATTTTCTACCCTTCAGGCCATAACCCCCAATTTGGAAGCTGGGATGAAAAAAAGGGGAATGATACGATATTCAAAGCTTACGGTCAATGACGGAGCATCATGATAGAGTCTTGCTCTGTTCTACTTCCGGAAATCTTTGAGTGAAAGCACGAAGTACGACTAAGAACGTGGAGAATTGGACCCTTTCTTCATATCTCGATATTTGATTATGCTGAAAACAGAAAACGACCAGTAGAAGATGTATCAATAATGAATAGTTTAGCCGTGAAGCGCAAACGGATGTTTGGATCAGAAAGAATACGCAACTTAGTTTCAGATGAAAGATCGGGTGAAATTTCAGATGATAGTCTCGGTAATTCGATGGTTTAGATGAAAGTTTAAATTAAAGTTTGATTGGAAGCTTAAATAAGTTTAAAGATTAAATAAAACTCTAATTGAGATTTCAAGTTTGAACATTTCGAAACGAAAATTAAGCTTCCGAATATAGTTCAGATGAAACTCCCAAGAAATACTAGTAGATGAACACTCATGCTGCATTTAAGTATACTTTACTTCATTTATAACATCAATCTATATAGAGAAGTAATATATAAGTCCTATGCCATCCAGCATTACATGACTAACTAAACCTCACCCCTTAATTAAACCCCAAGAAATTCGTGGTACAGGTAACATCTAACGCCGTCTCGTTAACATTGAGACAATAAGCCTCATCCTTCCCTTTCGGACTCAACACGTCAATGCCACTCGCCACAATATTGTTACAAACCGATGTGCTCGAACAAGCAAATGTACCAATTTGGGGCTGATACTTAGAGCTAGTTTTGCCTGTGAAGTTTCTGAAAACGATGTCGGTGATGGTGAGGGGGGATGGGTATTTGAGACAGAGAGTTAGATTTTTTTGACCGTAGCATTGGTCGATTTCCATGGCGTAGTCAACGTTGTCAATGTACATTGTGTCGTAGGTGATGTTATTTACTCTGCCATCTCCTCCACCTCCTGCGGGTGTGTTAGCTGTGGACTGGGCAAGTGACAATAGAGTATGCTTACCTTGAAGATCGCCACTGAGAGCTGAGGCGGTGTTAGGCCAAACTTTGATGCGTGCACCGTCGGTAGCGTTGTGCAATGAGGTATTGTAGACGTATACATTTTCGACAATGTCATACTCTCCAGGATATTGACCGAGGGATCCAACAGAAATTCCATGGGAGCCGTTGCAGAAAAGGTTTTGAACTAAGATGTTGGTGCTGTTCGGCTTGAAAGAAACACAATCTAAAATCTGGTAAGCAAGTTTCCCCGAGATCAGATGAAAGGGCAATTACCATCTCCATTGTTAATGACAGAGTTCTGGATGATGATACTATCACTGCGGTAGGTATCCCATCCATCAGTGTTCTTCGCAAGATTCTTGCTAGAGCTTCCACCAGCGATGTTGATATTATTGTATACAACATTGCTTGAATTTGCAATGAAATTGTAATACTGTGGTGAATAGCGCAGAACCAAATCGGTCAGAATTGAGTCTTTAAGTCCATCAATTCCGATAAGGACTGGTCTAAGTGTATAGATGTCCTTGGCGTAAAGGTCATACCAGACCTGACCATTTCCATTAAGAGTACCACCTCCGTAAATGAATACATCCTCTCCACCAAGCTTGAAGAATGAGGTGGCATTTTGAAAAACGAATGGGAAGGAATTGGCTTGCCAGTATGTGGTATTGTCTGAGAAGAGAATTTCACCCTGGATATCTACAATGCTCGTTAGAAAAACGATACGTTAATTTGAGAGTAGCAGGAGATGGCATACCAAGATCAATGTGCTTAAGGAAAGTCCAATCCATTGCTGTGCCAATCAAATATGTAACACCTTCACTAAAAACTACATGACCACCGTTATTGCACTCATGGAGCGCACTCAAGATAGCTGGAGAGTCATCTGTTCCATTACCGGCACTCTCAACATAGCAAGTTTTGGTTCTTGCTGGAGGAGAAGGTGGAGCATTCTGTGGAGTTTTGGGATAGTATTGTACGCTTGGTCTCGTTGATGTGTGCTTTTGAGAACCATTGGGAGCGAGAGCTTTGTTGTCCCATGAAGCATCTTGCCGTGTTGGATTTGCAATTGCAACTGCGGCTGATGCAACGGAAAGAACGGAACTCAGTTGAAAATGCATCTTGAAGTACGGGTCTGATATTTCAATTGATCAAATTGACTGAAGGAGAGCTTAGCATTTTTTGTAATAGCTATCCTCGGGGACCGGCAGAAGTTATATACTGTATCTAGCTGGCTGCAGGCAGGGTGAGCATCATGGTAGACCTCCACAATGTTCCCAGGGGAAGACAAGGAGTTTCGGTTTTTCCGGACTTTTCCCCTTGGCTTGGTTGGCTTAGATTTCATGACGACGGTGAGCTCTTTACTCGAACCAATAGCCATTGATTCCATCCCATCCTTGAACAACTGTGGAGATAATTTTGACCCCAGATTATCCAAAAACCCCTTGGATCTTAATGAGACCCCGCATCAATTTAAGATGATATATAAATTTTATTAAAAACCCATTGGCTCATTTTGTTTGTTCAGGTACAGGAAAGCTTTATCCTTGCTCTAAGCTCTATTTAACTTTTGATTATTGGTGGAAGTCAGAAACATTGTCCGGCCGAGGTGAGCTACAACCTTACCCTTACGGTAACGGAAGATATGCTGCTGGGGTTTGTAGTCCTTGTTTGCCCAGGTGAACTTTGAAGTCTGGATTCGGAAAAAGGTTTATATAATGATTCGGAAGGTGTACCCGCGGGAGGAGGACATTGGAACTTGGAAGGAGATGAAATTTCGGAACTTGAAGTCTCAGAAAATAAACCCATTTAACATGAATCACGTGAGTCAACACGTGATGACTATGATACTTTCTTCCACATATTTTGGCTTCTTCAAACCCTATATCATTGCATATCACGAACTCTGATCGCTTGATAACAGACGTACATTATTTGGTAACGTATCCTTGAGCGTACAGTACCTAGGTAGTATCAAAAGAAATACGCGCTCCAAATTCCCTGCGTCCAAGCACTCAAGCTTCAACCCTCAAGGGTCGCGGTGCTGTCAAATTATTCAAGTGTTTGCTTTTGACAAAATCCCGTAAAGATACCGTCTTCCAAGCTCCCACACTTCATCTCACCTCACCTCAATCAAAATCTCATTTTGAAACAGGACATAATCTCGCATTATTGCTGAAGAATCAAAGGTGCGTGGCTTAATTTTGGGTGGGTGCAGTAGGCGAACCGGACGGAGGACAGCCCCTTTCTGAAAAAATATTCGGTGCTACTTCGTATCTCGATATTTACTCGAATGATGATAGAATATTATGGATAGAGACAGTTGCACCATCCGAGAAGCCCGAGACGATGTAAGAGACTCGAAGACGCTGGTGAAATTTATCAGATCCCCACCGCATGATCCACCTTTCCATGGAAAGAAGCACCGATGGATTTCGTCCGAGTCGCTGAAGGATTCGATAATTTGCTTTCTGTCATGTTGTGACAGAAAACTGCAGAGGGGACGGGACAGAGCACTTTTTTTTATAGAATCAAGGCCTGCGCTCATGGTGGATGTGTGCCACGAAATGCCTTCCGCTGTCAGAATAGAGCAAACAGACATATATTAACGGCTTTGGCCTTGATGCATGTAGAGAACAAAGGCAATCAGGGGCATAAATTCGCGGAAAGAATCCCAAAGCGCTATGTTTTGCTGTTTTTTTTCGAATACCGTTGTGGCTGCATCCTTCCCGCTCCCCTTACCACCTTCTCAAGTTCTCATCGATCAACATGTTGCCTTGGCGTATATTTTGGTTGACGGAAACCTTATAAAATGAGATCCGAAGAGGAGTCTTTTCGCCCAATAATCACGGATAGACCCTCTTCTAGTTTCCCCATCGGTCTGGGTGCGTTTTTAACGGGCGCGAAACGGCATCTTTACATATGTGGCTTCCTTTCACTCAAGTCATCAGACTTATAACCACCAAAAGTTTGGAACCTTTATTTGACCGACAAACGGCACTTGGTTTGTAGCGGGATCGCTGCATCTGGGCGTTTTGTATCCGCGTTCCACGTCGTACTGTAGTTCAGCTGATGTAATTCCCTACCATCCGATGTTGCAAGAGATGTCGATATTTCTTAGTAGTTTTGTTAAGGAAGTCACCTAGTGATGCGTGGACCAGTAGCCCGGTTGCTGGAGTAAAACACAATGGGACGAACCTTTACTTCTAATATGTCGTGCTAGAAGGACTGGGCCCTTCTTAGTGTAAGTCCGTGGTTGAGCTGATGATACATCATGAAGAAGGACTTTGAAAAGACTTTCGCCGTCTTCAAGCAAAGTGTGGTTACAATCTACGGACAGGGACAAGGCCCTCTTGACACGCTAATGACGCTGAGGGCCCATCTATTGGACTTGGGACAGTGGAGCATGCTGCATCAATGTACGAACTCTTGACGTTACTGGGTCGCTGAATGGCATCCACTTTCTCCGGCGCGGGGCAATGCATACAATCTAACCAACAGAATGCTTCCTTAAGTCTAGTGGGGTGATAAATATCAACCTCGTTTTCAAACTGAAATTTCTTGTGGCGTAGCATTGGGAACTTTGACCATCAAGAGAGAATCAACCTTAGATATCCCCCACCCCCACCGAGTTCACCCTCGGAAGCATCGCACATATAAAGAAAAAGCACTAATCAATACCACTTCATCCTATAGGGCAAAATCTAAGCATGTGGCCGGGCCGGATGGATGGAATCCGTTACCCGGAATCAAGAATCAATTTTGTACACTCACACACTTGAAAGCTTGAAGAATACCAAGAACTGATATATCACAATGATTAACAGCTTTGGGATATCCCTACATACAAACGCCCATCATCATTGAAATTTTGCCGCTGATTCCGTTGATCAAGAAATTAGAGATCCTTGACATCCTCCCTACCAAGCTATAGCAAATGGACAAGCGCATCATTAAATCCCAGTACAGACAGTAAACCCCCAGCAATGCAATGTTTTGGTAGCAAACAAAATACGCATCTATGCGATGTATTGAAGCAGATCTGCCACCCTTACAATACACAACAAACACTCCACTACATTGGCAATCTGGCCTCCAATAGTCCCTCAAGATTAGTACTGGTTGCTGGCGCACATCGGATGAACTTGCATGAACTGTGAGTTTTGATTGTCCATGAAAAGCGGGTCGTGGTCATCAGAGAGCACGCCTTGGCAATCCTCGAAGCGGTAGAGATCGTATGCAGGATTGTAGTTCTCCTCTTTGATCACGGGGCTGTAAGTTCCAGAGGTGTCCGGGGCCGGCGTCAGAGGTGATCTTCGCGGAGATCCCGAAATAGATGTGACATTCGAAGCATTGAAGTGGCCGCCCGGATATCTTACCGGTTCAGATCGGGAGGATATTGGAAACATTCGTCTTGAAGCTGGATCGTCCCTCCCTCTTTGACGTTGTAGTTTTCCCTTGCCACTAGAGTGAAATGAAGGTTTTCGAATCGCATTGTAGTTGTTCCGACTTGGGAAGCTTTGACTTAGAGCGCTTTCTGCTTTGGCATATTTCTTGCTACCCGTTCCCTTGCGATATCGAGTTGTAGACTGAACTCCATCTCTGATCGCAAAATCTTCCAGAACCCACTCAGTAGACTTTTTGGTTTCTTCCCCAGGAATCTTTCTTTCCGTCTTTTTGAACGCCTGCCATTGAATATGTTAGCCCCAGTAAACTGTCAAGCGAGCTTGATCGTAGAATCTTACAGCGTTCATTGACAGATTGTGACGAATACTGTTCATCCAACCTTTGGTGTCCGAGCTCCCTTTAGTAGTATTCTCTCGAAACCAACGATAGATTTCCTGTAGAACCATGGAATGGTCCGGCGCACTCATCAATGCTCGATAGATCAACTTTGCGTACGGTTGCTCATCTGCGCTGTGGCCATCAGCATCTATGTCCATTGCAGTAGGCTCGCGCGAGCTGTGTCCATCTTCCTCAGAGCATAAGCTGGACGGAGACGTGGCGTTGAGAGGCTTATGCGCAACGTCCATCATGATGCTATCTTCAGTTCTTTCGCCATGGTCAGCTCCAGACGCCACCATGGAACCGAGATTGTCGCGAGTATCATAAGGATATACAGGTAGCGTCATGGTCATGTTAGCATAAGGTTGTTGCCATGTAGTTCGAGGGATGTTATCGAAAGCTTTGAGAGACTGTTGTTGTTCAAGACCAGAGAGATCAGCCGGACAATCGTAGGAGTAACCATTTCCATCATCACCAAAACTAGGAGCTAATGGCGCCTGATGAGCCCATGAGTTTGGATTTTGAGGGCCCGGCATTTGAGATGTAGTCAGGTCGTAATCATTGTTGGGCATAGGAGATGATGATGAACTAGCCATGAAGTACTGATCTTGACCGATTCGAGGTAGGCCGTCAAATGATGGGAAGATATCAGCAGCTTGCGATTGTACTGTGGTTCCAATATTCTCCGAAGATTGAAATTCCCAAGGCAAGTCGTGATGTTGAGCATTCTGCTGGAAGTGATCGGAATCCATGTTGAGGACCATCTGAAAACAACCTACTCAACCTCGCTGCCGATGATGTGTCTATTGAACGAAGTGCTACCCTTAAGATGGATTGCTCTATTGTAAGACGATAGTGACTGCCTTCTCGGAGAATTCAAAGAATGGGGATAGCAAAGGACTTCGGGTGTAGTTATTTCAAAAAAGAAATTTAGAACGTAAGAAGCAGTGGGGACACTGGAAGCTTTGAGACTATGGGCATAGAGACCTGAAAAGACAAGGCCATAATGCAGGAGAGCGAATGCCAGCACATGGATACAAGCCTTTGACGTGTGGTGCAAACAGGCTCCCCGGACAGCAACATTCTAAAGACAGTGTGAGCTCTACAATGACCTTTCTTGAATAGCAATCGCTTGTTATCTGCTGTAAATAGGTGGGCTGTAGGTCTGCATATCCATGTCATACAGGAAGATGAAAACGGGAGACTGCATAACGCTAGAGATTGTGCCCAGGAGAAGCATTGTTTGAATTTATAAACCTAGAAGAGCTTTCTAATGTTCCACCGTCAGCCTCGAGCAGGCACGATCACAAAGAATTGTATGGCTCAATTGTTCTTGATTTTTATTCTAGAAGGAACACAAAGTTGGTTTTGTTTGGGGTATTAAAGTGGACTATGCCGAAATCAACCACCCACAAACCGTTTCAACCTACTCAACCAAAAAAACCAAATAATCCGCTCGAACTAAAGATGATCCTGAGTTTTTGATAATTAAGATCGCAGCTACCCATGTTTGAAAAAAAGGCTTAGTGTAGCGTCATGTTCCATCACTGATACAAATTGTGTCCATTATTCCAGATAGTCACCGCTATCAAAGCTTTAGAAAGGGTTATGAGAAACATAAAGACGTCGATGATCTCATTGCATTTTCCCGTGTAAATGCTTCTCCCACGTAGAGAACGCTGATAGTATCATTCCATTTTCCCGTGTTAATGCTTCTCTTATGCATCGAATCGTTGCCGTCATGTACGCAGTATTATTTTTAACGGAAGTACAAAGTTTCTTTGTGTATGACATGACACACGTGGGAGAAATCTGGGGAGGTTTATTTGTGAGTTCATGATTGCTAAAGAGAAACCCTAACCAAATTGATACTTCCCAAACTCCAGTGCCACAAATGGGGGCAAGCAGGAAACTCGTGATCACTTTCGGTAGTATATCTAGAAGATGATAAATTAGCTGCGGTTCAAATGTGGGTGTGAGGGCGGGTGGATGGATGTATGTATGTATGTATGAATGAATGAATGAATGAATGTATGTATGTATGTATGTATATATGTGTATGTATGTATGTATGTATGATGAATTCTACTCACCTTTTTGAATTGGAAGTGCAGTTGAAGTATACCCTGTGGTTGAATGAAGATGTCAGCAAGGAACAGGCTTCAAAAAGGTAAGGTGGGGTGGAAGTTGTCACTGCATGGCGGGTAGATGTGATGCAGAACATTGAAAGCAAAGCCACAATACTGTACACGTACCTTGTCAAAACTACTGCGAAAGCCACGATCTCTTTTCGCAGAATAATCCCATTCTTTATCAACGATACGAAAGGCAATATCCTCATAAGGGGGTCCTGCTATGAAGCGAATCAGACATGTATCCTCCTCTCCAGCAGCTGCAAATGATTCTCCTCTCTTTCGACCATTTTCACGGATAATTCGGAATGTTGGTGCCTTAGCTTTGTCTATGAGATCTGGATAAAATATGTTAAATTTATATCCTTGAACGACTTTTGGTGGGGGATTGTCATGATCGTAATGAGTTTGGTTGTATTTGTTCCACTCGTAGCCCATTTGCACTCGATTGAAATAACGTGGTTTTCTTGGCCTGTATTTGTCTGCCCATTGAGGTGCCGAAGTCACTGTAAGGCTTTCCTCTGCTGCAAATATTTCCTCGTTCTCATTCACACCCCGTGCTACTTCTCTATCGTACAATGCTTTTGTAGCTTGTGAAAAATCTTCGTTGACTGCGGCGGAGAAGCGCTGTGTACCTGGAGGCGCATTGCTGACAGACGTGCTGGATTTGCTGACAGAGTTGGGGATACTCTTCTCTGGGCCAAGTTGACGTGAAGGCACGTAACCTAATTTTGAGACTTTGCGACGCTCGGCCACGACCCTTTTGAGGAAATCAGATTCGTCAATAATTTCGCCTGATTTGTCTTCAGTTCGCAATTTGAGTAACGGTTCAGGGTCATGCTTCTCTGAGTAGACAAAGTGAGGCTGACGACGAGGTGTTTGCGCTGCGATCAAATTTGGTCTGTCGGATCCCTCTTCAACCACTGGAGTTGGGCCCGATAATAGTTCTTGCAACTTCTTCTGAACACCTTCTGCATCTTCCTGTTGTTCTTTTCGTAACGCGTCGAGTCGAGTGTCCAGCACAGATTGATACACCTTCTTTAGTTTGGCCTTCGCCTTCCAAATCAATAAGCTCTTCAAGAGTTGTTCCCAATAATCTGTATCTATTGGTTCGTTCGAGCGGAGCTTCGCCCTAATTTGTCCTTCCAAACTTTCCAACTGCTCATATGTTTTTGGTCCCAGTAGTTTGTCCACATCTGAAGCAACAGAGCTTACAGCGCGTTCGTCAGGACCGAGGGGTTTTAATTTTTGGCGACGATCATTGCAGATGATTTGCATGGTCTTCCAATATTCCTGGTTCTTTTTGCTTTTCTCCAAAGCAATATAAGAATTAATGTCGGTCTCCAGCTCTCCGAGTTGCGCATCATTGAGTCCTTCAAACACACCTTCCGGATCTACCACATCGAGCTGAACCTCTTCCTCGTCAACGTCAAGAAGATCTCTGTCCGGATCGATCACTCGAAGAATAACCGCCAACCAATCAATTGGTTTTGCTCGTCCTTCTCTGACCCTAATATCCGCTTTCTTCTTTGCTTGTTTTAAAACAAAGATATCCTCTTCTGCTACCCATTTTTGTGATTGTTCGTCTTCGAGACTCTGGTTGTTGCGATAAGGTCTAGAGCCAGAGTTGCCTGTCGGGCGTTGTGGTTTAGAGATTCGATTGGTATCATCGCGACGTGGAGATGTAATATCTCTTCCCCGAGGTGCGCGACCTTCTATCATAGCTCTTCGTCCTGGATCCATGATGGCAAAACGGTAAAACTTGGTCTTTTCTGAAATATTGAGTTCATACCTCACCTACTAGGTATATCTTCGTTCGCTTTTGGCAGGCATTGGGCACCGAGCTCAAATTTCATGCCTTAGATTTCAGTAGATCGCCGAGATTATGTATCACGTGGATAGCTATAAGGCTTAGCGTGGCCCCGCATGTCCCCACTAGGTAGCTTCTAAGGGTGAGATCGATGTATACCTAGGTAGGTACCTATAGAAAGGCATGTACCGGTAGGTAATAGGTGTATTTTTCTGAATATTGTTACTTCAAATCCTTTTACGGAACTCAAGAACATTTCATAGGCATACTATCTATCTTTGAGGATCTTTCACCTACATGTGATAATCTTTGAAGATATTTCATCTATACATGGTATTTGGGAATATAGGAGTTTACTGGCGGAGATACCCAATATCTTGGCTTGGAGTTCGATGTTTATTAGATCATACATTGTATATAGACATGGTTTGGAACTTTACTTCTGGTCTATAGTTGTGTCATTTTGTGATAGAATAGATGTAGGACATCATTCCAGATTCCAAGACCTCGCAGTTTGAGCGCAAAGCATCCTCCGCGGTAATTATTTCTTCAATATGCAGCGACTTTAAGGAGGCGAAGCGAGAAGGGATAATGCTCAAGCTCCCGGTTAACCGAATTGTGATACTACCTACTATCACATTTAAACATCCAAAGGGGGTTTCAAATATTTTGTAAAATAATCTTTCTGTACAAAATCAAAGTGTTTTCTTTACGAACAACTGGAAATCTTTTAATATAATACACTTAATCTTTCTTCCTTCCACAAGACTTCTCTGTGTCTTTCCTCGATCTCATCATTCGATCATCATATATTAATCATCCAACGGCGGAAACTTCCTTTCAAAATGACTCGGACATTCATAACCCCCTGGATTATTATCCAAATACTTCTGATGATAAGCCTCCGCATCCCACCAATCTCCCGCCTTCAGAATCTCCGTAACCACCGCCCCCTTCCACCACTTCTCATTAACCTGTTTGGTAATCTCCCGCGCTTCTTTCTCTTGCTCTTCATCGTGATAGAAAATCCCAGATCGATATTGAGAGCCTGTGTCTGGACCTTGCCGGTTCGAGGTCGTGGGGTCGTGCATTCTATAAAAATAGGTTATTAATTGACGGTAGGTGACTTGCGCGGGGTCATAGTGGATTTGGAGGGCTTCTGCGTCTGGAGGGGGATTAGTATTATTGTTTTAAAGATAGAGATGGATTCAGGGGAACATACGGCCAGTACGACCTGAACACACAGCTCTATAACTAGGATTTTCCGTATCGCCTCCGATATATCCAACTCGCGCATCGTATAACCCCTTTCCGCTAAACTCTTTGCGATACATATGTTCGACACCCCAGAAACATCCAGCGGCGATAGTGCATTTTTGCGCAGATTCGGGGATGGATGCTCCAGATGTGACAGGGGGGGTAACGGATAAGGAGGAGGAAGATGTGAAGGGCCGAATAAGACGGTTCAGGAAGTTGGGCATGGCTGCCATAATTGTGAGGAGAATGAGGAGGAGGAAAAGTTTGAAAGAGAGGATTTGTTGAGGCAGATTGTAGGATGGAGACTTGTATTAGGAATTCTTGATAAAAAGGTAGGTATGTAGGATTTATTTGGGTTCGATAAAATTGATATTTTTTAATGCTATGGATGTATGCGCAAAGACAATCGAGGGAGGATATGAGTATCAATATAAGGAAATCTGAAGTGGCAATTGTATCAAGTCGTCATGAGGCGGCAATAATGGAGGGGTTCAACGATGGAAAAAAGCTTGGGCCATCTACATGATATCTGACAAATCATAATTTGATCCTTCTATTGATTCCAAGCACGCAATACGCAATTCCAGTTATTACCAGCTTCCTTTTATGGCTGACCGCAACGAGATTTTGATCCTAATAGTGAGACTCTTTGAAGTTTGAATGCCCTTGAGATCTGGACATGGGAAATCTAATGGCGAAAACCTCAATGAGAATTCTAGAAATCTTCAAAGAGCTCGAGTGTACTATACTATACAATACTATACTACCTGTATTGGATTGGACTAGAACCATAAACATACCTATTAAGAGGTACGGAGTAAGGATCAAATTTATAAAGAGCTGCAGCTGCCTCTTCATCTCTAGCCACATATTACATACCTAGTACGTACGTCAAGATACCAACCAGTACGATAACTGTATCACCGAACTTCAGGTGATCCATCAGCTCATTGAACACAACCTTCCCCTCTCGGAAACCTACATACATATTACAGATACGAAGAAGATGAAGATGAAGAAGTTCGTTCCTAGGTTACGACATACCGTACACGAACCTCAAGTATCACAGCTGCTCCACTCCCATCTCGCTATAGGTTGACAGTCGCTGGTAACCTGTCTCCACCAGCAAAGTAGCTTTCCGCTTTGCCATTCTATTCATGTTGTGAAACATCATGGTTGAAATTAAAAGCTTCGATGGGAGAGTTATCGATAAATATGAAACGAAGCGATAGCTTGTCAGATTGTAGGTTACGGAGGTGCGCGTTATCTTTATCTTTCCACATGGCATAATGAAGAAACGGGTGTCGACATTGATGAGTTAATAATCTCCAGGAACGGTTCGAATTAGGAGTTCCTGCAGATCTCCTTTAATATCTTGGGTTGTAACTCGTAACACGGGCTGTAAACCCTACAAACTGTTCTACTCGTATTTAAAGAGAGCACCTGAAACATTTCTCTTCGTGCGGAAGAAATTTTTTTTGCGCCGGGGAGGTTTTGAAACATGGCAATGGGATTGTTTTCTAGATATTATTCTGGTTGTAAGAAGAGACGCCAGCTTTATTGGTACTGTCGGGTACTGAAGTTTCCCCCTTTCCGGGAGTCGGAAGAGTGCTGGATGGGGGTCTAACGGATTTGTATACCTACTAGGTACGAATGGGAGAGCCGGGACGAAGGTTACATCTTCGCTCGCATGGGAACATGATCTTAAAGTAGTGTAGTATCACACTAATAAACCGGTTCTCATGATTGATACTCCGTACAGGTTCTGATAATACAAGTAAAAATAGGTGATGCTGCATGGATTATTTAAAGCTCATCGTCCCCTCCGAAGCAGCTACAGAGTATTAGTGGACAAGTAAATATGTATCCTTAGGTAAGACTTATTACTACATAACATTTGCCAGTACCAATCATATGTTAGACGGAATTTGTTTCTGAATCTTTGATCTATTTTTCCATTTCCGATACCAATCTCAAACGTTGTGTGTTGTGTCTATCTTAATCTTCCTCCGTACCCGTATTTTCGGTAGGATGCCTCGGCAGGAGTACTCTACTTACATGATGATGATATGTAAGGCTGAAGAACAACTGGCTTCACGCTTCTAGAAGATGGAATGGAAGAAGCCTATCTACTGTATGTCTGCTTGTCGAGCGATGGATGCATGGTAAGCGATACTACACTACCGGTTACTACTGTGCTGTACCTGTACTCAGGGCTTACAGGCCATGGATAGGCTTGTGAGAGACCCCTGAATGTATTTGCTAGGGTTTTGTACTTTCACCACGATAATAATAATGGATAATATTCTATGAGATAATGGATGACGGAGCTGAAGATGAACGGTGGGAGAAAGGGAAAGGAAAGAGATATGGGGAATAAGCGATGAAGAAGAGTTTTTATACGAGGAGGCAGGTATTATACTTAGAGACTGAACCTGTTGACGTCGATGATTTTCATAAGAGTTACAAGTATTGATAATAGAGTCAGAGCGTCTTTAGATATCGAAATACAACCATCTAACTAGACATTTTCCCCTTTCATTCTGTGGATGATATCTTTATAGAAATATTAGCTTAAATTTTTCCAATTTCTTCGAAAGGAAAACATGTTCATCTTGAAGTATTTGCAGGCAATCAGGCAATCCACTTGCCCAAAATTGATACTTTACACCCACCTCTAACAGCAGTCCACCAGTCTACACCGCATTCTTTAACCCCCCCTCCTCCCCCCCCGAAAGACCTAAAAGCTAGATGGCTTAGTTGCTTGGTAAAAAGAAGTGAATAAAATCATCTGAATAGCGTGCTGCAACAACCCACCAAAAGTAATCGAAGAAAAACTACTGACTACTCAAGTCTACCACCATACTTTCACTCCCACTGTTGCAGCGTTATCGCTGATGAAGGAGGTGGGAAGGTTTCGCGAAAAGGACGAAAGTGCCAAATCCTCAAATCCTCAAATCCACAACTCTCAATTTCCATGTCAACATTCCTAGATAAATAAAAAATTGCAACTAAATGAAGGGTCGCCTCGTTTTAAGAGCCCGCCAAAATACTCCATTTCGAAGCCCGACGATCAAAGAGCGCTCCGTGCATTTATACTTCCAATCCAAGTGCTATACATCTTGTCTTTCCTTCACCGTGATTGTAGATTGTTTCTATTTCTTACCTCATGTTCTATTATCTATCGTTATACTTGTGCATTGTCAGCTTCATTGAAGAAAAGAGAACCTTCAAGACTGAACCTTCTCTTACCCCTCCGGTTAAAAGATCCTAGGAAAGAAATAGTAAGCCATCTATTCTGACATTTGTGCCGCCCGCTCACTCAGCGTTTTGGCTATCTCTCATATATATATATATATATATATATATATATATATATATAATGTCTTTATAATGTACATAATAGCTAACCAAATACTTCACAGACCTGTCGCACGATACTTTTACGCGTTATACTTCCTGCAGACAAAGAAACCTTCGATTTGAATCAAACCTCTGTACATATCGCAATCCCCTTCACGAGAATTTCTACAACTTTAGCTCCAATCCACGAATTTCCTTGCTTCCTTTAGTGTAGTGCCCGAGACCGGTGAACCTGCGCATTTACGTAGCCAAATCTCTCCAAGGAATCATACCCGATTTGATATTGCCCACTTTGGCAAACCTACATGCAGGACGGCCACTAGGCCGCAAGGTACCCACATGAGCTTCTGCGCAATCGTAGCTTGCTAAATACACACACAACATCATGAGCAGGAGTCGACGGGGTGCTGGCCCTTTCAGGGCCAATGGCGCAGCTATTCCAGACTCGTTATCCTTGATACGATCATTCAATATCGAAACCAATCCCGCTCGACCTGTACGACCTTCTCCCCTCACAGCTTCGACAATCCCAGATATGCCACTCGACCTTCTCGATCGAATACGATCCTTTCCTCTTTTCCTTTCAGCCCCCGATTCATTTCTTGCAGCAATCGGAAAACATCTTCGCCCTCAGGTACATTCGCCTCATGATCATATATTGACTGAAGGAGATGACGCAAAGGCAATGTACTGGTTGGTACGTGGCGCAGTAGCGGTCACATCTCGAGATGGAGAAGCTACATACGCAGAATTAAAGCCTGGTGCTTTCTTTGGCGAGATTGGAATATTAATGGACGTACCTCGGACTGCTACAATCATAGCAAGAACGAAATGCTTGTTGGTGGTTTTGAAGAAGGAAGATTTGAGAGCTGAGCTTCCCAACTTCCCCGAGATGGAACAGGCGATTATGGAAGAGGCGCAAGAAAGATTAACCATCCTAAATAAAAAGAGAAGAGAAGGTGGGTTTGGCCCAAAGCTTGTTTCAACTGAGCTTGTTTCCAGAGGTGGAAAGCTCGCACGAGAAGCTGCGCCAGGTGAAGTTTCTACTGGTGATGTAGGGGTTATTGAGAAAGGGGCGGTCATCAATAAGAAGAAACGAAAATCTCCAAGTCCAGGCATAATTGACGACCCTTCGATTGGCAGTGCGCTGGGCAGTGGATTGGTTAATGTTAGGAAAACACTTAAGGAGTTGCCTTTATTTTCCACCTTACCGCCTGAAATACTTCACTTTCTTGGTTTGAGCGCCATGCCGAAAGCATATCCACCATTTACGGATATCATTGTACAAGGTTCAACTGGCAACGAAATCTACTTCATCGTTAGAGGTGAAGCAGAAGTCATACACGAAAGTTCAAATGGTCATGCTGGACAAGCACCTCAAGGTTCAAATGGTTCATACATTAGGCCAAGACTGAAGGCTGGGCAATATTTTGGCGAAGTTGTCAGTTTATCTTTAGCTCCCCGGAGAACAGCTACAGTACGATCCATCACCTCTGTTGAGTGCCTGATGATCAGTGGGGAAGTTCTTGAAGAGTTATGGAGAAGATGTTCACCAGATATACGGAAACAAGTAGAGGTGACGGCGAAAATTCGAATTGGCAAACCCGAAGACGAAGATGTCGTTATGAGTGACGCTGATTCTCCAACTATCAATGATCTTTCCATCAATAACAGTCGTCCTAAACATCAAAGAAGGAAAACGCTGCCTCAAGTCACATTTACCCCTTCGAAACCTGCAAGTCCTCATAAACCTAGTCGTGCTGAGGATAGTGAGGTGATGGAACCTTTAGACCCAGATCCTTTCCTTAGTGTGGATATGGATAATATGAGGGCAAGATCGCGAAGAGGTTCATGGGCACCGCCTGCTCCTGAAACTCCACCGCCAGATGATAGGTCTTCCGGACCGAGAACCAGATCTAGATCTCAAACACCAACACCTGTCAAAATATCACATGCAATAACTCCACCAGAATCAACGTTCCGACCAAAAAGGCCAAAGATTTTTGAGCGACGCCCAAGTCAATTTAGTCAGGGCGTGTTACCGGATGCCGTTTTGATCAACATCTTCTCATTTCTAGACATCTATCAGTTGATGAGATTACGACTCGTATCCGTCCACTGGTCAACTTTACTAAGTTCCTCCCCAAATGTCTGTCAAGATCTCGACTTGTCCCTCTACAACCGCAAGATGACAAATAAAGCTCTCGTTGAATACATTTGTCCATTTGTTGGTCGCCGTGCCCGCAGGGTCAACATCAGCAATTGTTTCCACATAACCGACGAAGGATTTGCCGCCATCTACTCACAATGTGGTCCTAACATTCGCGTTTGGAAAATGAAATCAGTCTGGGATATCACAGCCAATGCCGTCTTAGAAATGGCCAATAGTGCCAAAGAACTCGAGGAAATAGACCTCTCTAACTGTCGCAAAGTATCCGATAATCTCCTGGCCCGTATAGTTGGCTGGGTCGTAACCGAACCCATCACCCCTCAAGCCTCTCTTCGACAGAAAGCGGGCACATTTATCCCACCAGTCGGAACCGTAGTCGGATGTCCAAATTTGAAACGGCTCACACTCTCGTATTGTAAACATGTTACTGATCGATCAATGGCGCATCTGGCAGTTCATGCGCATCAGAGATTACAGAGTATTGATCTGACGAGATGTACTACGATTACGGATAGCGGATTTCAGCATTGGAGTATCTACAAATTTGCCAAGTTGGAAAAGTTGATTTTGGCGGATTGTACGTATTTGACGGATAATGCTATTGTTTATTTGACAAATGCGGCGAAGGGATTGAAGGAATTGGACTTGGTATGTTGAACCTCCTGCGACTCCTAAACTTCCTTGCTCATTATAATATGTAGTCATTCTGCTGCGCCCTCTCAGATACAGCAACCGAAGTTCTAAGTCTCGGTTGTCCCCTTCTTCAATCCCTCAAACTCTCCTTTTGCGGTTCCGCAGTCTCAGACTCTTCACTCCGATCCATCGGACTCCATCTCCTCGAATTAAAAGAACTCTCTGTGAGAGGCTGCGTGAGAGTGACAGGTGTAGGTGTAGAAGCTGTAGTGGAGGGATGCAGCAAACTCGAGATTTTCGACGTCAGTCAATGCAAAAACCTGAAGAACTGGTTAGAAGGAGGTGGAATGGAAAGATGGGCGTCAAGATGGAGCTCGAAACGCACGAGTAGTGGGAGGAGAAGTATGAAGGGAGGTAGGAGTGGAAGAGCCGGCAAGGCAAAACTAGTCTTCTGGACTGAAAAGGGTAGTGGACCTGGAGCGGGATTACGATGATTATGATGTGTATGATGGATCACCAAATTCGATAGATGAGCAGGAAGGAAATTTACCATCATCCTCTGACGACGGCGAAATGGCAATACAGAACACGGGGTTGAAAGAGGAAAAGGAACAGGATATTTATCATCATCTCTTTTTTTATATGCATCAATTCTCATGGCATGGCATTCTTGAATGCATGGAAACGGAGTTTTTGGACAATTGCATCACAGTTGCAACCCCTTCATTCTTTAGTCTTTTTTCATATTCAGGTCCTTGGTTGGAACGCGCTCATGTATTATTGGGTGGAGGGGGAGGGGGAGGGGCTGTGTGCATGTCTGTATGTATGAATGGATGGCGCGGGTTAGATCTGTTTTGCTTGTTGGCTTGTATGGTAGCTTTTACTCATGAATGCATGTGCCTGGGTAGGCTTCGGCTTGTTATGGATGTATGGCTGG
>NGKI01000002.1:1533749-1545877 GCA_002162615.1 Myriosclerotinia duriaeana
TTTTTTTTCGGGATGGGAATTGGGAGGATGAGAAATTGGGAGGGATGAGAATAGATGGGGGAGGATGGAGGAGAATGCTGGAGAATGCCGGAGGGTTTGTGTATGTATGTGTGTGTGTATGTATGTAGGAAGGGATGTGATGTGATGGGATGTGATGTGATGTAGTTTGATCTTGTCTTGTCTGATCAAATGGGATGGATCTGAGATGATCTAGATGAGATGAGGATATGAATGCAATTTCTTCATCAAAATTTGCAATACTATGTTACTTTGACAGGATGGGATCTGATGCGATCTGATGTGATGTGACGAGACGCGATACGAGGATCTTGCAAAGGATGTGTGAATTTGATTATGTGTAGAGCGCAAAGGTAGATATGAGATGAGTACTAGGTTAATTTGGCGTCATCAATGATTTTGTTCACGTTCTAGAACACGTTTCAGAGGAACTGGAAGCATTGTATGGGTATAGATATTGATGGGTATTTTACTATTTTACTATTTTGTTTTTGCTTTGTTTTTGCTTTGTTTGGTGTAGTTTTGTTATGACAACACACGCAAATGATGCGTGTGTCAAAAGAAGGAGAGGAGAAATATTCATATGAAGTAAAGTTCGCAGACTTTCTTGACCATCATCCAATCTTTAAAAGGTAGAGCTGTGTTTGAAGCTCGACCTCGCCGGCTTTGCCTTAAAACCCTCCCGTGTCATTTCCGTATTCTCATCTCGTAGACTCCGATCAATGCTTCCCCATTCCTACTTCCTATTTCCCATTTCACTACTCCACTCTCCACTTCTCACCCTCCAACCTCCTCTACTTCCTCCTATTCTGCTGCATCATCAAAATTTGAACCATTCGAATGAAAATATTCAGAAAGTCCAATTCCAATGAAATACTCTCATTAACCGCATCTCTCCTCATCATACCCCTCTCAGCCATCCTAGCGTGTGCCAAAATCTTCTGGACATCATAGAGTGTGAATCCACCAAATACTGCCAATCCACCCCATAACCAGATATTTTCGGTGAAAGCTAATGTTCTAACGGCTGTAGCTGGGAGTACTAAAGGGGCGAGACCGGAAACTGCGACGAGGGCTACACCGGCGAGGAGAGGTCCGCCGAGGTAGAGATACTTTTCTTGTTTGGCGGTTGCGCCAACGAAGGATATACTACCCATCATGGCGATGGTGTAAAGTCCTGCGCGCGCAATGATGGCGGGTGGTGCCATGAAGAGGAGGGGTGCGACAAATGCTGCTTGGGTTACGTTGAAGCCGGTCCAGAGGGCGTATTTTTGAACATAGCTATTGAATTAAATATTAGTTGATTGTCTCTTGAATCTAAAATCAAAACATCAATATCAAAGGAGGGTAAAAACCTACTTGCTAGGATCGGTGGCTCTGGTACCCATCATAGTACCAATACTTAAAGCCATGCCACCGATCATGACAACCCATGGATTCGTAGCCATCAATCTGTAAATAAAGCCACTTTGGAACATGGCGCGAGCGGATAATCCAATGATTCCAATCCCAATTCCAGTGTGCATGAAGGTATCGTTCAGGTAACTGCGTTCATATTCGGGCATTCCGCCATCTTCACGAGTCTCGCGGTTAAAGACCTAGTATTCATTAGCATCCTGCACTTCCAATCACCGAAAATGATAATAGTAGATGTTCCGGAGGGAAACATACCATGTTAATAGCCAACAAAGTTCCTCCAAACATAGCACCACCAACCACTAATTTCTGCACCAAGGTACCATTTGGATTTTGCACCGTAGCTGGTTGTTGCATATAGGTTCTTGATCCTCTAAATGCATTCTTGGCTTTTACCAGTGTGCTAACGGGAGTGGTGCGCGATGTGAAGAAATTTGTAGGTTTGCTAGAATGAAAAGCTCGCGCGGGGATGGAGCGAAAGGTGGTTTTGGATGCGATGGCCAGCGAGCTGGTTAGCTTAAGAGGTTGGCGCATGGTGAAGGCCATGGTTATCATGAACTTTTTGGTGTTGTCGATGTCGATTAGGGTTTGTGATGTTGGTTGTTGTGAGAGGTAGTATTTTATGGATGGATGGCGAAGTTAGGTTGCGGGTGGTGATGACGTTCGGAGTTTGGGGCCGGAGAAAAGAGCAACCCACCAGAAGGATGGTCAAAGAAAGCTCTGGAAGCGAGGACGGCAATGTTCGAGCCACCACCAAAATTATCAGGAATTAAAACAATTTTGGATTCCGAGTCCTACTATTGCACCTCGATACTTCTCTTGACTAAACCATCAATAATCAATCAACTCAAACTTATATGAGGTAGGTAGGTAATATATTTACACACGATCGTCAAAAGGGATTATTTGATGCTGTCCAGTTCACGAGTTGGCTATATCCAAAAGATAACTCCGTCGATATCAACGATATATATCTTTTTTTCCTTGGACATTAATTAAGATTTTCCCATTGGTCTCTATATCATGGAGTATTGGGTTCCTTAACTTCTCCAGATTCAGTCTAACATGTGTATACAAATGCTGAAAGGAAAGGTCATCGAGTCAAAGTCCGGGGTTTTGACCATCATGGCACGCAATTGGGACTGGATCATGCTGTCGATAGATGTTATTGCATAGGGAATTAGCACTGGGCTTGCAACCTTACAACGCTCTCTCATAAGGTGAACTGGATTTCAGGATGCATGTATCGGTTACAAGAGAGTGGGAGGGGGCGCCGTGGGTAGGGCGTATTGCCCCAACCAATTGAATCACTCTTCTTTGGTTGCACCTTAGTTACTCAGCGTCACCTTTGTCGACTCATTCCAGTACCTTATTGTGATCCTCACAAACTATTACTTGAGCCCGATGGGATCCAACTACTTGTTCTCGATTTCACTGGGACTAACTTTGTGCCATTACGGCTAGCAAGATGGATCGTCGAGTACCGCAAATCTAAGTCTACATTGAGGCAATATAGGAAATTTGATGCAACAGGACTTTCTTCTGCCTTTCGAAGATATATTGGAGGAAGATGAGGTTGGGTATGGACACTTTGTTCACTTGTGGCTTGCCAGCCCTGCGTACTACTAAGGTAGTGACGTTAGAAATACATGTTCTGTCGGTTGCAATCAAGGGAGGCGTTGAGGCAACAAATCATAGGGACTTGGTCTTTGCCCATTCTGGCATTGCTTCAGATGGTTTACATCCAAATATTGCACTAGAATACTAGGTATTCCAAGTTGTGCAAACAAGTATTTGAGGACTTTGCATGACATGAAGTAAAGTCTTCAAGTAATTTTCGCATACTCTCTTGCATTGACAACATGCTATCTACTCGGCTCTAAGGTCTCGCAAAATGGTTTGGATAGCCATGCAAAGGCCATCAATGTTCGAGCTAGATTTGCCATGGTATAAAGATCAAAGAAATCAGTATGGGAACTTTGCTTTTCTCGAGGAAATCCCAGTTTGTCAGGTCTGCATTTTATCTCTTGGCCAACCTACCATATCACCATATCACTCTTAGTCACTTGTGTAGGTATCATAACATATATTGTTGTCCTACTATCTGAGGCTGCCTCAGACTAGTCACGCGAAACAATCATAACTTTCAGACCGTCTGGTCGCAGTACGCAACGATTATATACAAGACTTTGAGAGTGGTCAAGAGCGTTGGCACCCTGAGCCATTGTGTGGCGAAATTTGCAATGCATGGAGAGAGGCAACCCATTACAATAAACTTCTATCACCGATTTCACTGACACGCGAGTGGAGGGGGGCTGGATCGGGGGCTTAACAGCAACTTGTACGGTACTTAAACATCGATGGGATGGCACTTCCAGGTTTCCAAATCCATTGTATTTCTACATCGTGTCTCGTTTCTTTTATCTGCTTGCAGATATGACATGTAACCTACCAAAACCAAATGGAACATTGCACCTCTCATCTTCAAACATCCTCAAATTCTGATATTGAAACACTCAAATTTACACCCAATATTGAGTTATCACCATGTACTTTGAATTGGTGAGAACTCTCACAAACAATTTAAAGAATCGTCGCCCTGAAGTGATGAGATTGAAATGTTCCTCTTTCTGGCCTCAATTTACTATCCAAGAAAAGTTATGAATTTTTGGGCACACATTCTAACATTCGAATTTGGCCTATTATCTCAAATGGATTTGGCAGTAATAAGTATATAACATAAACGTGCGAACCCCTTACACATTACATACAGGCTATTGGGAACCCTAATCGAGTATTACATAGTGTATAAATAACCTCAAGCCATTTCACATAAACAGTCCTCTATATTTCGATCTCTCTATACTATCCATCCATATATGTACACTCTCAAGATACCCACGTCTTTCCATGGAATGGTTCGGTCGCTCTTACTGGCACCTTCGCAGCGAAGTCATACCTACTCTTTGGAGATGAGAGAGCAAGACGATAGTAAAATTGTAGCTCAAAAAGGAAATGATAGAGAGATCCAGCTATATTGGCTATTTGATATCAACCTGTGAAATGTACCTAGGTATGTACTGTATATCCGTTCAACGCCGATTGTAACCGGCAAGCAAATTGATCCCACGACCCACATGAATATCGCAGAACAAAACAAAAAATCAAAAAAGAATCAAGAACAAAAACAAAAACGAATAGAAGGAAAACAAGGACGTATCTATCCATCGACCAAAAAAAAATGCAAAAGAAAGGGCCTAATCCGGGATCGAACCGGAGACCTCTTACAATTTAGATTGGATAACCCAAAGCAAGAATTCTACCACTGAACTATCAGGCCTTGATCTCTTTTATGCTAGTTTGATGTGGAATCCAGCGCTTTCAACATATATAAATAGATGTAACTGTCATGGCGTAAGAATGTCTAAGGCTGCTCCAGAAGTGGGGTAACAAAATATGATTGGCGGCGAGCCTACGGAGTAAAGAGAGTTCTATCAGATTGGAGACATTGTTGACGAATCCATACACATATGAATGTCCGGAGAATCTGCAAACATGAAAATGGTTCAGTTCTTAATACGAAGATGATACAGCTAAGAACTTATGTTTTGTCGCCCGACTTCCTTGGCAAAGTTCCTTATGTACTCATGTAACTTTACGCCCTTTAACCCCTGATTAACCTAGAGGGAAACACTTGTCATCGCTAAGAAATCACTCAGAAGGCCGTCTTCACTCTCATGACTAGAGACGACCTCGGGACTGTTAATTATTCTGGGAAAATCGGAAAGCGGTCTAAAATTTGTTAGCCTTGATAAGAGTCTTATAAATATGACCATGGCCGACCCTTTTGCTTCTCCATTCTTCTTTCAAGCATAATTGAAATGGCCGTCATTGACCCCGCCAGTTCCTTGAAACCCCAGATCGTATTGATTCCTTGGGATCCCACTTCCCCTGAACATGTTGAGCGACTAGTACAACAACGCATCGCTTGCGGATGGGATCACGAATACGTTGAATCATGGAGAAAAACACAAGAGAGTGGAAAGCTCAATAATCAATGGATTGTAAATATTCTTCCCCCGCTTCAAAATCCATTCTTAATTCTAAGTTTTGCAGGTTCTTGCCGATTCCGATCCCGAAAAAGATGCCAAACTACTTAAGCATACTGAGATGTATCCCCAAGAAAAAGACTCGCTAGTTGACTCTGCGACTTCTTTTGGGGGAAAATCTCGAGATATCCCATCGCCACAGAGATCTTTCATCCCAGTTGGACATATCTGCTTAGGTCCTCCGTCCGAAAATTATTTGAATCTTGGATACGTTCCAAAAACAGAGGGGTTCTACTGGATATCAAATTTCTACGTCTCACGTGCTCTTCAAGGGAGCGGGTTGGGAAAGATAACTATGGATACTGTCGAGAATTTGGCGATTTCAGAACCTTTATACGTGAAGACTCTGGGTATGAATGCGATCAACAAAGTTGATCCAGAAAGGGAGGAGAAGTATAAAGCTCTCGACTTGCCTAT
Organism: Myriosclerotinia duriaeana; assembly: GCA_002162615.1. Lineage (NCBI taxonomy): Eukaryota > Fungi > Ascomycota > Leotiomycetes > Helotiales > Sclerotiniaceae > Myriosclerotinia > Myriosclerotinia duriaeana. The sequence continues at coordinate 1,539,710 of NGKI01000002.1, forward strand.
CCCACCTGTGAGTATTTCTGACCTCGAATGCAATGGCAATGTATGAGCTGACTGAGATTTTTCTAGTTCTCCAACCAAGAATGGTATGAAAGACGGGGTTACAAAGTTTATAAGAATGTGGAAAACTTATTTGGCCCAAGGGTTGATCCAACAGGGAAATCGTGGTATTGGAGTGCTGTATTCTTAAAGAAGGAGATTGGCACTTAGAATAAACTAGTGGCCAATTAGGCAAGAGCACCGGAGGTACCGTCAGCCCTAGGTCAATTCAATTCATCTCCGATAGCCGTCGCGAATGTCAGGAGTAAATATCGAGACATCAATTATCGCTAGTGACGATGGCCTCAAAGTCTCAGATCATTCAACGTTATTTGCAATGAAGAGAAACATCATAAGCACAAAGAACTTCAACCGTCGGACTCTACTCTCCTTATAGTTTTCCATCCCGGAAAACCCATCTCTGATGTTTGCTGTAACTTCATTTATACGACTTTCGACAAAATGCATAATGCATAATGCATATGAATATCTACAATAGCACCTATAATGAATGCCCTCTCCTATGTTTTGGGGGGTGCGAAGAAAACCAAAAATGTTCACGTCGACGGCTATCAACTTTCGGTGACCATCAATTTGGCAGCTGCGCTGGACGACTTACGTGATGAAATACAACCGCTTCGGCTTTGTGCCGATTCAATCTGCATCAACCAGGAAAGCAATCCCGAGCGTAGCCAACAGGTTGCTTTAATGGGTGATATATATCGTAGTGCACGACAAACAGTCATCTACTTGGGTTACAGATAGTCTTCCCGACCGCCATGGCTTCACGTTGATAACAACACTGCCGATATCCCTTTTGCTAATGATTTCAAAAGAGATAGGCCTTGGGATGATGCAGTGAGGAAAACTGCACTTTCATATCGCGGTCAATATCGCTATGATTTTCACGGGCTCGTGGGGCCCCTTTTCATATCACTTATACAGCAAGTTCTATCTTTCTTTATACAAATACCCATTTGGATATCGTTGATGCCATTAGTAAGGCATAATTTAAGTACAATTCCAAAGGGTAGGGGAATGGCAAGCAAGAGATTATGAGCATTTGAGATCAATTAGTCCTTGAAGAGCGAGACTATCACTATCTCTGTCTATCCATTTACTATTTGTGGGATAGAATGGGTATCGTAGGAATTTTCCCTGAACTAGTCCGTGATGGGTTGGGTCTGGAGAGGTTTGTAAAGGCTGCAAAGTCTGTCATGACGATGATACATTTTGAAACCCCCAGATTAACCGAAAATATATTATTGGGAACCTCCCAGAAGTCAAAGATTCCCTCTTTAGTATTCTCTTTATTGCATCATTATATGAACCCTAAGGCCATTTACCTAAATGTAGTGCATTAATGGAAATGGCCTGGATGAGATATTGCACTGTCTTATCTTACGCCAGACTGTATACAGCATCCATACTTATGTTCTGGCCGTAATCAAGTTGGGGCCTTATAGGCTTTCTCGGTTGCTACTTTGATAACTCTTGACATGCTGATACGCAGGCACGAGTTCAAAGACTGAGATTTTATATCGTTCGGTGCCAGTTTCAGTGCGCATGTGCAGTTCAATACAACCTTGAATTTAGACGGCTCAATAGTTCACAATGGTCATATACTTGTAGCTATTGATGACTTCGATTTCCGCAAGTCTTACCAATAGTTTAATTTCCGTCTCTTCCATCTTTAGTCCTTAGAACTTGGCCTGCAACATTTTATTATTCAGCTATATCCGTTAGCACGTTGGTGCGTATTGTTTAATAGTAGTTAAACAAGCTCGTTCGATCAAAATGTACAGTGTTAATAAGTGCGTAGTAAAATACACAACTAATTCTCTCAATTGATACTCTGGATGAGCTTTCTTCATTAACCTTATCATCCTTACCATCCTTATGATCCAAAATTGACCGCAAAATCCCACAAAGGTTCTTTTTAGATTAATTTGCGAAGGCGATCTCGTGAACTACTTATTCCTACGGAGGAAGTCGACTCGAATGGTCGATGTCCAACTCATTTGCCGCCGAATGTTTCATTACTGTTTAGACGCTATTTTTTAGCCGCTTGAGTATTTATTCAAACTGCTTTTCGTGATAGTATCGACAGTGGATCGTATATTAACTTTCACGTACATATGAGATGTACGTGATATAATCACCTCAGTATCTATCCAAAACGCTCTTCATACAATATCTACAAAAATGGATAGTATCATGAGTTTCACGCACAAGTGTACGTTATATAACCGCCATATCGGTTGCGATTCAACTGGTTTACATCAATACAAATAATGCAGCGCATTCCGTTGAAAAGACTATATATACACCAAAGAAAATAACTCGATAATATCTATTCATTCTACAACTCAACATTCAATCTTCAGGTGAGAGAAAAGGCTTGCTTAGGGCTCTCTTCACCCACCTCATTCTCTTTACTGAGCACTCCTACAGCAATCTCAACCCATATAAAAGTTCAATTCTACCTCTATTACCCCCTCAATCAACCTGTAAGATTTCCAAATCATACCACGAGATCATAGCCAAAAATACTAACTACCACCTCAGACCATCCCTTCCCCCTCCCCGCCCCCCCATCAACAACCATGAAGTACACCAACCCCAGCTCCACCTCCATCGCCCTCCTCTTCACCGCCCTCCTCTCCCTTCCCTTCGCCGCCGCCGATCCCAACTGCCCAAGCATGTGCGTGCACAACGGCGATGCAGGGCGCTGGATCGACTCCCACTCTCCCTTTTCCGAAGTAGACCACCTCGTCGAAACGAATGGGGGTTGCTACACCGCTACCGTGCAGGGCAAAATGTGCGTGACGATTACCGGGGCCGAAGACAAGAATGTTGCGACGGTGAAAGGCTGTCTTCGCGATATGGCGGCGGATTGGCAGAGTTATCACTCCGATTGGTTTTTGTGGACGGCGATTACTTGTTCGTTGGGGGATTCGGTGGGTACTATTGTTATTACTTAGATGGGTGCATGGTGGTTTGTGGGCGTGTATGATGGTTGTTTGGCTGGGAGGAGGTTTTGGTCTGCTGCTTGGCTTTGTTTTGTTTTCTTTTCTTTTGCAGAGCGTATATGTGGATCCGAAAATGGGCGGCAGGGGCCGCAGTACACTCATCTAGTATGATTATTGCATAAAGGGTAAACCGACTTTGAGTATAGTACATTAGTTATATTCCTACCGAGATAAATTCTATTACAAGTACCAAAAATTAGATCTTCTTGTTCCATCATGGTCAGATGAAATTCGTACTCTTCTCCAATCTCTGGATCATTGTATTGAATCCAGCATTCTGTGTCCAAAGAACTTGCGTCTTCGCTAATGACCTTTTTGATTCAGTTGAAAATCGGAAATCCAAGCCGTTCATATTTACATCTATTCCAAGCGATAGAAAACTTTATTGGATACAATGAGACTATTTGCTTCAACAACTCATTCTTGTTGCATAGTAGCGGTTTGCTTTTCCAACCACAGCACTACTTAAGTACGTCTCAGTAAACAGGTGGACGGGGAAATAATAGTCCATTTATAGGTAGGTACTCACTGTCAAGATGTGTCTAGAGCCTTAGCCTTGTTGGATTGTGCTCAGGTAAAGCGTTATCGAACGGCAACTATATGCACAAGCTGGCCGAGGCAGAAATCTAGGCATCTCCTTTGGCCTTCATTTTGGCTAATAAGTATTATTCCATGTTTGAAACTCCCTTGGGCATACCATTTGGCATCATGCACAAAGCGTCCATTCTCTTCTATCTGGTTAATTATGGACCTCTTCCAAGTTGGCCTCTCTGTAATTCTCTTGTACCAAGCATCCACGTTCGGACACTTTCTAGGAAGATTATCATCGCAAGAACAAGGTGGGTATGAAAACAACATGTCGATTCTATCGTTCCAAGGAGCAAAAGAAAGATCAGCGAAGGTAAACTTGTTACCAACAAGCCATTGTTTTCCTTCGAGCGAACATTCCAACACACCGAGAATGCGGACGACTTCGTTATTGTAACGCTCGATTGCAGATGGGATCTTCTCTGGATGCAAGATATTGAACCTGTGAAAACTGGGTATGAGTTAGTCAGGCGATGAATCTATGATCACGACCGGAGTCTACTTGCTCGACGTTCACACTTCGATAGGTTGAGTCATGATGTAGAATTCTGAAGTTGAAAATTGCAGTGGAATATGAGTCGCAAGTGGCGTATCTAGATAAATCGAGGAAGATTGACACTTAAGTGAAATAAAGAGAAGAGGAATCGAAAGAAGTGAGAGGAAAAGTAAGTCAAGGAAAGCAAAGCTAAGGCTACCTGGGTAATGGAAGCAGAGACTAAGGAGTTTGGGCAGATTCACCAAACGGGAGCCACCAAACGGACGCATTTCCTGTCGCCTGGTCACATTTTATGCATCAGCCGGCTGAAATCCATGATTTTTCAACGTGAACTGCTGAACCCCGCACTAAAAGATTATTTCACTATGAGTGCAGGATGGGGGAAAAGACCTACACCCAGGGTCATAAGGCTGTGTAGCTAATTATTGCGGCGGGGAAGTAGCTTGTCCAGTTTCGCTGCCGCATATGGAGTGAGCTACTTGGCACCAGCAATACCCATGTGATTTTTCTTGTGCCATTGATCTGCTTTTTCTTGCATGTTCCTCGTCTTTGCAGAGCTCATTCTCTTCTATCTTCCTTCCCATCATACTTTCGTTGAAATTCTTGCAGTTGTCTCTTTCTTTCTTCAAGCAGAGATTTCTAAGTACCGATCATGGATGCTCAGGCTGATCTTACGAGTGATCATCCCGCTGTAGATTTTCTGCAATCCTCGTAGCGTCATTCTTCAGTCTCAAACTTGCAGATACTGAGAAATTTCTTTTGATTGAGAAGCTGAAAAGTCTAGACAGCATCGGCTTCACATTATCTCTGGTTCCGTCACCATGCTATTGCTTGCTCTTCAGTGGGAAGGTCTACCTCTGCATGGAAATTTTCCGTGATCATTGGTTTATCAATTAGATCTGCTGTCATTATGGGAATTTTAAACCATGCCGAATCATGGCCGAATGCACTTGAAGGATTCGGCTCTAACACCCCCCAAGCTGTTCACCCACAGGAACGCCATGCTCATATTCACCATCTCTTTGATCGTCAATGGTCCCTTCCAACCATAGTGTACTGTTACCTATATGGTTCCAAGCCGTGCCGGGAGCTACACCAACTGAGAGCGGGATTAAATATCTACCGACTGTCATTTCTGATGTGCTCGCTGCTTTGATCATCGCTCGTCATGAAAGTCGGGGCATGGAATGCTTTCCTATTATGCGGCGAAGCGATGATACCCATCGGAGGAGGTTTACTGAGTAAACTTTACCCTGAAATATCAACTGGCCAATTGGCCACTAGCCACTGGATTGGATACCAGATAATTGGTGGAATTTGTTACTCACTTGCCACGAACTTGGTAAGTTGGAACTCTTGTTCCCGATCCGACTGTCTTCCTCCCAGTCTAAAATTTAAATTCTTTTAATCTGAATCCAGGCACATTTAGGCATGCAAGCATCCCTTCCAGCTGACCTCGTTCCCATCGGTGCTACAACATTGCTGTTTGGTATTCTACCAGCTGCGCTGTGTTTCTTGCAATTGGCGGGGCTGTCTTCCAACAACGTCCACCAGTCTTCAAGTAAACCTCGAGAATGTCGTGTCATAGGACGTGGCACATGCCGTAATATCAGCCGGTACTACTATGAGATTCGATCAATTGTAAGCGCCAACGACAGCGGTTCTTCCGGCATAGCAAGGCTGCAACACAAGTCTTCATACGTAAAATCCTATGGAAATGTGGTATATGTTAACTTTAGTACAGTTGATTCCAGCAGCGGCACCAATATCGTCATTTATTTTGGTCAACAGCAAAAAGTGGAGGAGCCAAAATCGGATACACCAACAGTATGAGAGACATCGGCTTTTTAGTAGTTAGGCCAGGGGAGATTTGCTTCGGTTTATAAATGTCTTGTAGCTTTTATTTTTATTTTTTTCCCACCTACTTTATAGAGCCGATAACAACGCCTTGGTCTTATAGTCTCGCGGTTGTTTTTAACCCTTTTTTGATCAAGTAAAAATGGGGGGAAGGGGGGA
>NGKI01000002.1:1545977-1559619 GCA_002162615.1 Myriosclerotinia duriaeana
CCGGGATTTTCATGTAAATTTCATTGACGATCAATGCTCACATCAATGCTTACACTTTCAATCAAGCTTTGCGGGGCCCTGTGCTATCCGTTTGGAAATTAAAGGCTTCCATCTTTGGAATCTGGATGTCTTTCCTCTTCTTGAATTTCATTAACAAGGTCATATTCGGCATCCAATGCGAACATCAAAGACTCATAGGCCAAGGTGCCCAGGAAGTTTCTCCTTATAACCAAAATGCTGGTAAAGATCTACAAACGTTGCTTATGGCTGTGACCCCTTCAGCGCACAACATGGAAATTAATCCGAGCAAAGGACGTAAGCGTACGAATATAGCCTTACCTGGGGTGGTACAGCAATCCCAGTGGAGGGGTCTTGAGAACATATAATATCTATTCAGCATCGTGGAAAATCTCCACTCTTGCACTCAGTCACTACTTTGTTCTTTTCTATCTGCTTTAGTTTCAATCGATCATTTGGAAACGACATGTTCTCCATGCGATCTTGGAGCTTAATCGCTCTTTTCAGTCTTGCAGTTTCTGCATTGTACGTTGGGAGAATTTTCTGGATCCGGTTCTTGTGTCAAGCTAATGTTTTATAGACCCCAAAACACATATCAACCCTTTCATCAACGTGTCTCAAATTCCTCCTCAAGTTCCGCAAAAATCACTCTTGATCCGTATGAGTATGTTGTTGTAGGAAGTGGACCGGGAGGTGCTCCCTTAGCCGCAAGACTTGCTCTGGCAGGTCACTCTGTTTTGCTTATTGACGCCGGAGAAGACCATGGAGATGATATTCAAATGCAAGTTCCTGCATTGCACGTTTTGGCTTCAGAGTATGACCCAATTAAATGGAATTTCTTTGTTCGCCACTACGCAAATGAGACTAGACAAGCAAGAGACTCCAAGATGACCTATGAGACTATTGATGGGGACTTATATGTTGGGCTCAATCCTCCTGCAGGTAATTAGCTACTTGTTGCCCTAACTACCTTTTTCTATTGGGCTGTGTTAATTAAGACTTCAGGTGCGACTCCATTGGGAATTCTCTACCCACGAACGGGGACTCTTGGTGGATGTGCTGAACATAATGCTTTGATCACGATCCTACCTCAAGAGACCGACTGGCAATACATACAAGATATAACCGGGGACGATTCTTGGGCTCCAGCAAAAATGCGCAAATACTATGAAAAGCTCGAATCCTGTCGCTATCTCACCGCTGATGTTACAGGTCATGGCTTTGATGGGTGGTTGCAAACCGAGGTCACCAACCCAGGTCTCATTCTTCAAGATCGGAAACTTCTCTCACTGGTCATCGCTGCTGCTACAACCATGGGTCAAAATCTCATTGGGAAACTTATTACCACGGTTACCGGATTGGCCGAAATTCTCACTCTCGATATCAACAATGATTCTCCAAATCGTGATCAAGTCGACGCTTTATATCAAGTTCCTCTCGCCATGAAGTTCCCGGAATACTCTCGTTCTTCACCACGGGACTTTGTCTGGAGCGTCGCAAATGCCACGAACGCCGATGGATCCAAGAAGTATAAGCTAGACTTACAACTCAACACTCTTGTTACCAAGGTTCAATTCAACACCACTGCCGCAACACCTAGAGCCACAGGAGTCGAATTCATGGTTGGAAAGTCACTCTATCGCGCTGATCCCCGGAGTAAAAAAGTGGCTGATTCCGCCGGTACCTACGGAAGTGCCACTGCCACCAGGGAAGTTATCGTATCCGGTGGCACATTCAACACACCTCAAATCCTCAAGTTATCCGGTATTGGCCCCAGAGCCGAACTAGAGAAATTCGGCATCCCCGTCATAAGAGATTTGCCCGGTGTAGGCACCAACATGCAAGATCGCTACGAAGTTGGTATTGTCGCAAACTCCACATCCGACTTCGCTTTGTTGAAAGGGTGCACCTTCCTCAATGGCACCGATCCCTGTCTCGAGAAATGGGAGAATGAACCTCTTCTGAAAGGCTCGTATGCTACCAACGGCATCGCCATCGCATACCCCAAACATTCCAGCACGGCAGATGGAGTCCAGGATGTCTTCATCGGAGGCGTCCCCGCCTACTTCGATGGGTATTACCCCGGCTATTCCGTGCACGCCCTTGCTAAACACAACATCTGGACCTGGCTTGTCCTCAAAGCACACTCGCGCAACAACGCCGGAACCGTCAATCTAAGATCCGCCGATCCTCGTGATACTCCCGATATCACATTCAACTCATTCGATACCGGTGTGGGTGGCGACAAAGATCTCCAAGCTCTTTATGAGGGAATGAAATTCGGCATCGAAGCTTTCGAGAATCTCATTCCGCTCGATGGTTCCTTCTCACGCATATGGCCCGATCCCAGCATTACCTCTGAAGAAGATCTCAAGCAATTTGCCAAGGATGAAGCTTGGGGCCATCATGCATCGTGTTCTTGTCCAATTGGTGCTGCTGATGATGAAATGGCTGTTCTGGATTCGAACTTCAAAGTGAGGGGTGTGGATGGACTGAGAGTAGTCGATGCGAGTGTTTTCCCGAAGATTCCGGGTATGTATATTGTGTTACCAATTTACATGATTAGTGAGAAGGCGGCAGATGTAATTCTTGCTGAAGCTACCTCTTGAGTTGATTCTCAAGCAGATTTGGATATTATCATTGTCCAGTAATTTATAATTTCTAATAAAGAGGTGACATTCTGGAAGGGTCCTCCTGTATATAGAACTTACCAAATTATTACCAGATTCATGTCAACTATAGTTTCATCAAGGGCCTCGAGACCAAATCAATCCGTGAGTTTTCAAAAGGACTATAATGGCGGTTGTGGCTCACGGGAAAACATCTATTGAACTAAAACCCCAATAGGTCTAAGGATCCCGAGGACATTGAACCCATCTAATATCAAATGTGTCGATTTTGATCTCAAACTTGACTTCAGGTACCAATTTTGCCCTCTCTCCTTATTCTTGAATCATAGTAATCTCTTGACAGCAAATAGTAACGTCGCCATGTAACTACAATATTCTGTATTATACTAATCACCAGTAGTATCATTCATTCCATGCATCGTCAATTCTAATGGCCTTCTTCCTTCCTTCACGCCAGCCCCATTTGCTACGCAGTAAAATCGTCCAAGTGCTTAAGATTTACGAGTATCACCGTAGTAGTAAACACATGCAATACTATTTGTTACAGCAATTATATGCTCAAGCCCTTAGAGCTGGAATTCGGGGTCTAACGCTGTAGAGATTGAAGAACTGTTGAATGTATGGAAACTACGATCAGAAGAGGAAAGATTTCATGAAGACAAGATAAATCACAACATGCCACTCATTTATGAAACAGGATACGATACAATCAAAAAATTCATCATTTTAACTATTTCCAATGAAGACATGCTGGGTCTAAGTGGTAACATGATGTATCGTGTATAAATAAGCGTTTGCATTATTACCGCTTCACCCCATGAAATACTACAGTCCAGACTGCTGGAAATAACTTCCATTCCTATAATAAGCGTGAGCCGCAAGCTTTACCAACAACGCAGCCAGAGTTGTTTAGCAAGTCGATTTAACCCCAGTCAGCTATTACAGTCAGTACTCGTAAATCTATTCCTTTCCGGTCCGCAATATTGGGTATTACTTGGGATCAAGGCTCATGCCGAGCCAAGGTCTCAATCTGGAGAGAGATGTTGTGGTTGCAGTTAAGGTGTGTTGGTATTAATCACTTCCGTCTTCATAAGATCCCGGATTACCATAGCCTTCAATGTGTAAATCTTGTATGTACATGTGCCCCCGGTATAGTCATCGTAAAATGAGGCTGAGCAAAAATTTATTATCGATCTGTTAAAAGTCTTGTATTTGAAAGAACATGCCAATAATATATGATTTTATTTGTGGGTAGTGTTCGTAGCTCCCATTCATTTACGTGATATTGTTAAGAAGATGATGTCTCTGGACAAATACTGTATGATCAAGTGTATTCACACCCGGCTTCGGAAATTTCTCTTGAAGACACCCACCCAAATCAGAAGCTCAGGAACCACCAAAGATACCCAACCCCTCTATAGCACCATCTACTCAATGCTTAACCTGATTCAAAATCGTTACCCCCATAGCTATGAGATAAATATTAGTCGAGAAAAAGGGAACCGATATTAGATTTTCAAAGACGGCCATATAACAGCGATCCACGCAGTCTACGATTAACCAACTTGAAACTGAAATCATGACCACCCTCTCTGGACAGAACTGTGAACTAGCTACAACGATGGCAGCAAAAGAAAACCTCTGCCCGAATTTTCGACGAACCTGCGTATTGGTAGCTGGCGAAGAGGCTGCAACATGGAGGAATCTACCGAGGTACAGCAAGGTCCCTTGATTACAAGACGACAAACTCACTATCGCTACTGCATTTCCAACCATGGCCTACATAGGTATGGCTTGCGAGAGTGCTAGCCAGGTCTTCAAAGCAATCCAATATTGATATTTTTCGCAACTTTGATTCTTATGCGTGTCACAGATTTCAAGATACAACGCCTAGTTTGAGAGCACCACATAAATGAGGCCTTGCTAGAGGCTTGAATTTCTGCACGACAAGGCCCAGAAACATTTGAAAGCGAGGATTTGAAAGTGGCAAGCACGTCCTTGATAATCCTCGAGCCTCACATTTCCCTACTACAGCTACTCGACGAAATGAAAAAATCTCTCCCCCCATCCACCCAGCAACAATCTCCCACCAGCCGTCGCGACCAACAAGTCCCGACCACAACAACCCAGACCCAAAATCATGCCAACACCACTCTGCGTGTAGCACAGCCATCGCAGCCATCCTCAGCGAAAACTCAAGCAATCGAATCCCATGAAGAAAAGAGAACTTGAGCCTAAAACCTCATTTTGTAAAGTTCGCGCTTGATTCTATTCTATGCTCGAAGCTGCAGTTTTAGTGTATGTTATTAAGACCTCTGAAGTTGAGGTTTCTTTCCCGTTTCTGTTAACGAAATAACAACCATATAAAGCTTGGCTGACCTGGTCGTGGGAGATCTCTTGGGGAATGAGGAATTGGGATTTTCATGAGGAATTGAGGAATAACGGTTCCATGTTGTAATGAAGTTAGGAACTTAGGTCCTCAAGGAATCAGTAGTCATTCACTAAACTTGACTAGAATAAGAAGGGATTTGAGAGTCCGATTTGGTTGTCTGATATATTGAGTGGAGCGACTTATTTGGCACTTGCCAATAATGATTATGACTATTGTACCCAGATGATAAAAGAATGAAGACAAAATGACTTGGAAAATATTCGTTCATCATTATTTTGATACAAGGATGGGAGTATACACAAAATTTCCAGCCTCCAACCGACAAACCCCCTTTTTTTAATTACCCGGCCATCTATATACAACTCAGCACGCCTCCCAGTACCCACCCAATAAAACACCAGGAATATTCGGTATTCAAACACTCCATTCCTAGGCCTTATTCCTGCTAGTTACTTGTGGTTCCGACTGTGCTGATTCATTCTTCGCATCCGCTTCTTTTTCAGCTTGTTCAGCTTGATTCCTCTCTTCTCTTTCTTTAGCATCCGCAAATGCTACTTTTCCGGCACTCTTCATCTCGCTAGAGATTTTATCTTTGTTTTCCTTACCCTTGGACATTTTGCCCGAGGAGTGGTGTCTTTCTTCCGCTGATCTCTTGCGTTCATTTATGCGGCGCTCTTCGGCTTCTACCATATCTGTAATCATCAATTAGTGTACTCTCATGAGTTTCGCCCAAAGCAGGTAAGAACGTACCACGCCACAAATCCTCTCCTTCATAAGTTTCGTGATGAATCTTCTTCTGAATCAAATGTTTGTGTTCCGGATCATTTGGATCCAAGACCATGACCGTTTCCCACCTTCCTGTCCCCTTCTTCGCATCTCCCATCTCAAATGCAGCTGATGCAACCAACACGGCAAGGGTCAGGCCCTGCGCATAAACTCTTGCTTGCACCAATTTCTGAGCCCCGGTCAAATATTTATTTCTCGATACTATTCCAAACGCTATCCCCATACTAGCCACCCACGATGCGGTAACAATCGAATATCTGTTTTCTTTCCCCCATGCCTTAAGACGCTGTGCAGTAGTTTCGTTTGCTCTTTCTTGTTCAAGAAGGAGGGTAGATTTGTCTTTGTAGCTTCGCGAGGGGTCCCGATTCCATTCGTATGAGCGGGATGCGCGATCAGCGCTTATAATAGCGGCGAAAGTGCCAGAGGATGAGACGAGGAAAGATTTCATGGGGATCGTGAGAGTGCGGATGGTATGGAATCGGGCATTGGCTAAGTAGAGTGCTGATCCGCCCTGAGAAGTTGGTCAGCTTGGTTTATCTTTTTCAAGCAATCAAGGTTGCTGGCGAATACATACCAATGCGAGACCAACAAGACCTCCTGTAATACCACCTTTTAAAGTGACATCGTAATGCTCAGCTTCTTCTTCCTTGGTAAGAATCTTCATGGTTTATATTGTAGTTTGGGAGTTGTAAGATGAGTCTTTGCGACAAGATATTTATTTACTTGTAGCTTGGGAATTGGGAATTGGATCGAGGGACGATGTTGAGATAGGTGTCGCCAATGCTCTTCAGCAATATATTGAAGGGTTTTCGAGATTTATAAGTTGACAGCTTTATTTTTGAAGTTGGCGTTTACTTTTTCAATAAGTCGTAGTCGTACGCTCAGTACCTAGGTAGGTAGAATGAATGGGGGTCGTTAGTAAGCTTTCAGTAGATGATGTCGCTCACGTTCAGTTCAAACAAAACTTCTTATAAAGGTGGGGAGCTATGATCCAGTCCTGAAGAACTTATGTTGTCGTCACAATTAAAAATCAATACTTTGAAGGAGGAATTGAAAAATGTTTCATTGAATATATATATATATTATATGTATAGCTAGGTATCTATATATCTATAAGTCGGTATAGATATATATTCATACTGCAAGACCCGAGAAATTTTCAATTTCGGGAAATGTTGTAAGCTTTTTGCAGCAATAATAATAAGCATAAATAAATGATCTCGGGATGATGTAATGACGGGATGCCGAATTAACGATCTCCGAGAAAATCCCCTGTGCTTATGTAATACAAAAGTCATGAAATTCATACAATCCATCCTAACTTGAGCGGGGGAGGAGAAGAGTAAAGATCATTTTAGGAGTCCTGAAACTCTTAATTAATATCAGCGGAGGTTTACCTCCACACACGAATATGTACGTACGTACTCGACCCCTCCATTTATATAGTCCATCACGTGATGTATATCATATGCAATAACGAGTCAGCCTTAAGTCATTGTTTGAAGGAGACTAATTAGAACCCTGACTCAAGCTGTCGAATACCGGTATTGAAGAAAGTAACAAGTTAACAACGTCTACCTATGGGTGCAGGTGTCCTTGGTGGCCTTATCGCTTACCGTTCAGACCTTCCTTCAGCTGCCGGGCTCTAGGCGTTTGCTGTAGCGCTGCAATTAGTAGATTCTAGCAACAGACATGAATCGTGTACAAACGGTTAAGGATGATGGCTGTAATATAACGTCCACCACTTCACACGTCGGGAGACAAGTCCACAAGTTAGTTATACGCAGTATGCTAATAATGTTCAGGTGACAAGGTTTTTCCTTTTGAACTAAACATTAGAAGCTCTATGATCATCGGAATTGTGATGCTGTACATGTTGAATGTTGCCTTCGACTAGAATGGCATATCAATTTCCTTGCCAATGACAAGTCGTAATGACCTCAAATATGATGTAATCAAAATATTGTACCATCAACAAGTGAAATACAAATCTGTATGGATTCAGGGCTCCTAATCTGTCCACCTTGATGCACTTAACTCTCTCGGCGGGGTAATCATACCAAGTAATGATTGACAGCTTTCAAACAACTACTTCATCCCCTAAAACTCTATTCCCATCGATGGGACGGCCGAAGCAACACGAATCAAGGATGAGTCTAAGCGAGTCACAATGATCTAAAAATCTGTCGGCATCTGTTCAACATGCATCGCTGAGGAGAAGGGAGTATGGAGCTTTAGGATTCATATTGATTATCGAAGGTCGAGAATCCCTTTGATCTAACACTACTACTTCTCCGGTTCGTCAGATTTTATTGCCGTCGACAAACATTTAGCAGATATGAGCGGGGCACACCGTTTGAATTTGGCGAACGAGGATAAAGGAGGGCCTTTGATCTCATCTCACCGTATATTCATCATATGATCTATCACTTTGAAGGATTCCGGTAATACAATTAAGCATACAATATGGAAAAGACGAATTTCAGTCTTATACATGAAGCGGGTCTCATATAAGGTTGGAACAATATCCACATCTAGAAATACACATCATCGATAATGGAATCCCTTAAGCTTCCAGAAAGATCAACTGCGGATCCCCATGGCATCCTCATCCGAAGCGTTGGGACCAAATCCATTAAGTTTTAAACAGTTGGAGCCTTGTGAACGTCCGACAACAACGTGCTCGTCCACTCACTGACCACCAAACCAACCACCCGGTCTATGATAATCCGAACGAAACGTCCATTACTTCAAAGCTCAAAGTTTGATTTCATGATTCTAGAAACAAGCTTGAACCCCTTCTGAAATGTTCGTTACCTTAATTTTAGACGGTGACCTCCTCCGGTTGAGATATCGTTAAATACAGTCCGTAGGCCCCCATGGGCAAAACATATTCCACATTACCGGTATATTTACTTGCATTATTAACAGGCCACTTTCTCTTTTATTATAACACTCGTATTGATCCATTATTGCCCTTATAGCCGCACCGAAAGTGCAAGTACAATAGTGGTAGTACTTCATCAATTCCCGTCATTCTGCCACACATATTGCGCCAAGGCACGACCTCCTTCATCTGGTGTCAACCCCGGCTTCACTTACTCGCTACTCCATACTAAATTATAGATATCCGTCCCAACGGAAACGAAAGTGTTAGAATTGCCATACACCTGGCATCAATCGATCCGCTTCTCGGCAGTAGCCAATCTCTTCTTACACGTACCTAGTACAGTTACGGCTACAACCAATTCTCAGTTTATACGAGTAGCGCTGATACACCCATCCATCGAACATCGAACCGATTCTATTTTCGATATCATTCACCTGCCGAGTATTCACCTACTGGTGGTATCAAGCTGCAGTATAGACAGGATAAGACATTGAATACAGTATCTACTACGATAGTAACGATAGTAACGATACGTTCCAAGGTTGTATGAGTAGTGGGCATCACAAGAAATAAGATTTGACTAAATCCTAATAAGGTAGGTTATTTCCTTTCAAAGTTGCCCAACTGTGTTTGGTTTGTCCTATGGATGATCTAGCCCGGGGAGGTACTGGAGTCTTCTTTTGCCTTAAAGGAGCCAAGTAACCTTACAATTTGTAACCCCTACACAAGTAAAGTACTCTCCTCCGACAGTCACACCCAGCTTTCCCACTCCACTCTCTTTCCCACTTCACTTCACTCCACTTACCTAGTAGCCCATCCACTTCACCCACTTCACCCACTTCACCCACTCGTCCGACCTTTCGCATTGATATACCACCCACTTCACCCAACCAGCCAACCAACCAACCAGTCACGTACTCGGTACATTTCTGCATTTCTGCACTTCTGCACAGTCCGCACCAAGGATTCAAAGTATGTATGTAGTATTATGTCGGTTACTGCTAGGGGCCTATTTAGTAGACTACTAGTAGACTAGAACTCGTAGTCGTCTTGGTTAGGTACTTATAAGGTTATCCACAATTTTAATTTTAGAGCTAATTCTCATCTAAACTAATTAGATAATCCCTGATACATATATATTTATATATAATGGATATATAATGGATATATATAATGGATATATAATGGATATATATATACGTATAAGATCCACTTAATACCTCTTTTCAACTGGTTCAAACAAATTCACTAATTCTCGGACTCGATAACATCAATAGGTAATCTATCAATACTACCTAGGTACCTAGGTCCTACCTAGTACAGTACTCCTACTCTTAATAAATCCTACCTACCTCCTACTCCTCCTCCACTAGCCTGGTCCTCCTCATGAATTGAAGTACAAACGTAACCTCCTCTGATTTCCAAAAAATCAAAACAACAATAACCAACAACAACCAACAACAACCACCTACAACACCAACCATCCATCTTCACATTCATCACTCTGGATCCCACCTCTACTTCCTCACTACCAAATATTCCTAGAGGATTGCGATTAAATATTTATATACGTAAAGTCTACCATGACGACGACCTCCTCACCTATTAATATTGCCACACCAACAAGAAACGCTTCATCATCGCCATCATCTCAAGGCAACAAAAATAATTCAAACTTCCTCGACCCCGATTCTCGAACCTCTGCAAGAATTATGACAACAGGTACGGGATTTGACGACAATATGGGTCGCTCACGACAAGAGTCATTTGCTGCAGCAAAACCGATCTCTATGAATAATCCAAATAGAATGCTTAATGATCGTCCTCGTCGCGAAAGTTTGGCTGGTAGCCTCGTTGGAGGTATGAGTTGGGGAGGCGTTTCCGTTGGAAGTTGGATTCGAGATGAGTATGTATTATCAAAACTTTTACCAATATTTCAGATTGATTCCTTCCTGGTTCAAAAATGTCGTTCCGCACTTATCGCATTTAACATTTCATCGCACCATCTAGCCAATGCGGGGCACCCATTTTCCCCATTATCATGACGCTGACAATTTTTGGAACAGTATTATCATGGCTGGCACATCACCATTTCCATACCAATCACCATCATATCATTCTTCTTCATATCTTCCAAAGCTCGAAGCCAATTTTATGAAAGATTTCAGTTGTTGTGGCAACACATTACCAACACTACATGACCTTTTGCAACATTACGAAGAGTCTCATGCGCAACAGACTCCAGCATCACTTCGAAATAATTCATCCATTGTGCGAGCTCGGGAGAACTCAACACCCAACGGTAGAACAGCTATGGCAACACAACCTACATCCGCTGTACAACATCATGCTCAGCAGCAACAAAACCAGTCATCACAACAGCCTCGGCTTTCGGGTTTGCAGATGCCACAAGCCGGTGCAAGTGTTGGAGGTATTCAATTGATGCGCCAACAGCAACGCTCACAACCAGCTACTCCTATACAGAAGACGAGTCAAGGTGCTACCGAAGATATGGACGGAGTAGAAGATATGGAAATGGACGACGCCATCGGACCTATGGATTCGACTCCGGATACACCGGTTCAAGCTTCACACAATCATCAACCTGTACAGGCAGCACAACAGTCTATGTTCGGTCAGCAACCAAGACCCACCAGCAATCTTAACCCCACTATGCAACACTCTGGTCTCCGAACATCCCAACCACCTACTCCCGCAGCTTCCTCTTTTGGATTTGCAAATAACCCGACTGTTTCCTCTGTCAATACCCCTACTTTGACAACACAACCCATGCAGCAATCACAGTTTTCACCAGATACCTCGGCTCCCGGTACGCCCTCGGAGATGGATACAGATTATTCAATGCCTATGCATACAATGGGAAATAACAGGCAATCGAACAATATGTTCTTCTCTAATTACGGTGGAAATGATTTGGGCCTGGACCTCTGTATCGACGAACCCGCCAAGCGACTCTATAGTCCTAATGGTGGTGGTTTCAATAACTCGAGGATCATGCAACAACAGTTTGCTCAATTTGGTTTAGGACAAGGACAATTTGCAAATAACAATGATTTGATGAGAGCATACCAGCAGCAACAATTGATGGCAAGCATGAATGGAATGGGAGATCCTACAGGACTGATGATGGGAGAAGAGCACAAGCCATTCAGATGCCCCGTCATCGGATGTGAAAAGGCCTACAAGAATCAAAATGGTCTCAAGTAAGTACTTTCATCTGGTTCGGTATGTTTTATGCTAATTTTGTTCAGGTATCACAAAACACACGGTCATCAAACGCAACAGTTACACGAAAACGGTGACGGTACATTCTCGATTGTCAATCCAGAAACTTCTATTCCCTACTCAGGCAACGAAGGGATGGAAAGAGAGAAGCCATATAAGTGTGATTTCTGTGGCAAGAGATATAAGAATTTGAATGGTCTCAAATATGTAAGTGGTCATAAACTGTCCAATTTTCGGAAATAATATCTAATCAGGCTTAGCATAAACAACATTCAACCCCTTGCGACCCTGATCTCAAGTTGAACAACCATTTAGCCGCTGCAGGATTAGGTGGTCTTGTTATTCCCATGTCAGGGTTACCTGGCATTGGTGAAGAAGGCATGATGTGAGATCTGTGCTCCACTCAGATTCCCGACCATTTTCCGAACTACTC
Organism: Myriosclerotinia duriaeana; assembly: GCA_002162615.1. Taxonomy (NCBI): domain Eukaryota; kingdom Fungi; phylum Ascomycota; class Leotiomycetes; order Helotiales; family Sclerotiniaceae; genus Myriosclerotinia; species Myriosclerotinia duriaeana. The sequence continues at coordinate 1,558,373 of NGKI01000002.1, forward strand.
TACGATTTCGATTCTGGTAGCAAACAACCACCTCACGAGTAACGAATTTCTCAGAAGTCCCTTTTTCAATATCTCACAGGCGTTTCTAAAACAAAACTATTGCATATGGGCGGAGTTTTGAATCGGGCAGATGAGTTTAAAAGACTATACCCCAACATAGATTGAATTGGTATGAGGGAAGGCAAATTGATGGTTCTCAGTCGACTGCGACATGATTTAACCAACACATACACACACATACACACATGTATATGTGTATTTGTTTTCATCTGGAGTCTACCAGAAAGATTGCTGATCAGTCTCATTCGCGGAATCTTGCATACGTTTCCTTATTTTTCCCCCGTATATTACAAAAGCACTAATATCTTTCTTCCTTTTTGTTATGTTGTCGACACAAAAAATTGCAGCGTTTCCTTTTTTCTTTTTTTTCTTTTGCTACTTCGTTTCTCTACGTTTTCTTACAAATACTCTCCATGAGAAATTACGAAGGCGTTATACATTAAGAGCGAAGAATGGGAGGTTCTATGTCGCTTAAATAGATTGGTAGGATTCGAGATTTTCTGTATTTATGGGAAATGCCTTGTGGGATTTAGAGTGGTCAATCATTGAATATCATTTTGGATGTGTCATTGAGGCTACGAAGACAAATCTCTTTTGATAACGAATTTGGAGTTGGGATAAATAGTGTGGGAAGGAAAAATCACAATGGATGGATTATTTGGGCATTGCAAGATGGAAGAGATAAAAGGAATGGCATGGATTGAATTAGCTAAAGGCGTTTGAAATTCTGAAAATCCTACACTTTTGATAGTGTTATTGGTAGTATCTTCGAGAATGAAAGATACCATTATACTTGACTTTAATTTCGACTGATTCGAGATACCGGTGTGATATGGGAAGTTCTCCTTTCTTACACGGATGATTTTCGATAATCTAATTTCACCAATCGTAGAACTCGATCTCGAATTCTAGGGATCATCAATCGTGCATAAAGTTGGATAAATATAATCTGATGTGCAATGCAACGTATACTTGGGGTACTCGATGCAGTATATCCGACGTGATCGCGAATAGGTGGATAGATGTACGCATGTGTATGGTTGGTTCATGGGATGGGATAGATAGATATCATAATTTTTGTTGTTGCTCAATGGAGGGGTTTGGAGGGGACCTTTGGTTTCGGAATTCATCTCTCTCTCTCTCGATCGACCTGCTACAGTACGGTTCTTAGGGCGCGCCTTGCATCA
>NGKI01000002.1:1560771-1587745 GCA_002162615.1 Myriosclerotinia duriaeana
GGGGGGGGGGCAATATTGGTTGTCGGTCCATGAATGAATGAATGAATGAATGAATGCAGCGAGACGTGATGGAAGGAAAGATTCTCCCCAGGGAGAAGAGAGGAGACTCAGGAGAGGAGCGGGAAAACCCTGGTCCCCGCTCGTATTTTGGGATTTCCCATTTTTGGGAGGATTTTGATCAGCAGGAGGCGAAGTGTGTTTGCTGTTCGGTGGGAGGTTGAGATGAAGGGAAAATCCTGGTATTATGCAGGACCCTGAATTTGAGGTGGGCTTTCATGAATCTGTAGACTACCTAGTAGTAATAAGTAGAGTCCGCTGAACTCTAGTTTACTGTTTATGATCAATGAGGAGGTGCATATTCAATTTCGCTTGTTCCTGATTAAACCGTTATACCGGTACTGGAATAGAGTTTGTTATTAGAAAATTATAATATAGGTAGTAAGAAAAACTTTAATTATTATTAACTTCGATTGCTAAGTTAAAGATCCCTAAGTAGCATTTTATCATTCTTGTAATAATAAGATTCGGTTTATATTGAAGTCTAATAAAAGTATGATTTTAGCATCATTATTAATGTGAGATGATGAATACTAGTCACATTGAAGAAACACAAAGCTTCCAAAATCCGTCCACTTCCACTTCCACTTCCACTTCCACTTCATCAATCAGCCTGGTATTATTACCAATATCAAACTGCCACCAGGGCACACGAATATTCCCACGTGAAATTCACTGTCGCTCTCCCGGAAACAGATGCTGTCCCGAGACTATTTATGTAATAATCGGGGTTGTACCTTTGTTGAAACGGCCCGCGGCTTATTTCTGTAAAACATAGTTCAAGCTTTAAGACGAATTTGCTAATTTCCTCCCGGGAATTTCCCTCCCAAGACCATCGGGATTTTCCGTCCATGGCTTATAGAGTCATAGCCATGATCCATCCCCCCCCCCCNGGGCCCCAGCCCATATAAATGCTAGATTCTAGATCCTCTTCCCGTGAAGCCAAGATTGGAATTTCAACAGCAATTTGATATATCCGACGATAACCTCACTTTTATACATTTTCAGCAGGATTTAAACCCCGATCGTCTATCGTCCACCATCAAAGCGGATAGCTGTGGGTATTTACCTTCGGTAAAGGTGTTCGGTAGAGTTATACTAGCTCGGCAGAAGAGATGAAAAGCTCCAGTGAATAAAGTTAGGATTGTGTAATGAACCGCTGGTGCACAAAGCGGAACCCCCCGAGTGTGACTTAACAGGCTTCGCTTCTATTATGGATGCTGGTGATGGAAGTCGATGGGAAGAGTGATGGTAGGTACGGAGGACCTACCTGTATGTGCAGTAATATTTTTACGATGCTCGTTACGAGTCCCGTTACGCAGCCCTTCTCCAGCGCAGGATTTATGGATTTGGCTGCTGGAGGTTAAATCCGATGGAGTGGCGTTTGGCGATGCCGTTCCCAAAATGATCTTCGTTACGTTACAGGATTTATGTCACCTGCAAGCATCTGCACGTATAATATATTTGCCGTACATGATATTACGGAGCGTGCATTACATTGCATTGCATATTACTGATCCTCATCACAGTCTCATACTGTACAGTATGTACAGTATGTAGCTGATACGATCCATGAGATTACCTCGCATAGTATTTCCTTGATAGTTCTCGCCAGATATGTCTGATTAAAGTTATAGTTGGATCCCGATGCACCGTTGCCATTATTCCAAAGTAGGTGATGGGGTAGTCCGGAAATGAAGAAACAACGAGGCGGTGTGATGAAAACAGAATGTACATATACACACAGTAGATGAAGGAGCGAGCACATGTTCAACATGAGATGCGGTCTTGGCCTTCTATGCGGCCTTCCAGAAGAAATTAGGGAATATAGAGTTTGAGGGAACATGCACGCAGTATCGTATTCATCTAGAGAATTGAGAAAGAGGTTGCAAGGGTTCTCAATTTAAGGTTATCTAGTGTCTAATTCAAGATATTTTATATAGGGGTTTCTAAATCTTATTTGATTGGAAATACGACTTTCAATCAAAACATTAAGCATTTTGTAATATTCGGCTTAATTAGAGAATTATATCAAAAGATCTCCTATAAAACCTAACATCTCTATAATCTCTCTAAGGTTTAGCCTTAGGTGTCTCACTGTCTCTTCTTGCTACTGCAGTCTGCAGCTGCACTAGATCATAGCGTCGGAGGAGACAGTGACGTGAGGTGGGTCACTCGGGAATTGTTTTTCCGCCCTGTAGTTTCAAGTGCAGATTAATAAATGCAGGTGCTTGATGATGGAAATCCTTACTGGGTTGGCTAACTTGGCTGCTTGCTTTCTCGCTTACTTTGGGCATCGTCGGGAATGGCGCTACAGACTATAATAGTCTAGTTGATCTTACTTAACTTCACAAACCCACTTCAAAGTTCAAGCCTTAAGGTTCTCGAAATAATAATACAACCTAAATTAAGGGTCTTCTTTTTTCTTCATGCTCAACACAAGTACAGATACAAATCGTCAAAGCGTAAAGCGCCAACATCAGGGGACAGCAATACAATGGCCCGGAGCTAGGGCTTGGTGTAGGTATGTTTTACACTTTGACATGAGGTCTGTCTGTAGGTTGTAACATGTTGCAGGTGGGAATTCAAGATGCGACTGGGATTTTGATAAGGCATGGCAGTCGCATGATCAGTGAACGAACCTGTCATCCTGGTCCTTGAGCGTACTAAAAACGATTAGCTCCACTGTCCATAAGGCAAATAAATCAAACTGCAGCTCTGCACGCGAGGACACTCAGAGGGGTGGAACAGCTGGGTTAGACCCCTGTAGCGGGGTCTTTTACCGGAAAGTTCCAGTACAGCAAACATCTCCAAATTTTCTAAAAAGTCTAAAGTCGATTGGCCAAGAATCCCTAAAATTTTACGATCTACGGGTAGGGGTCTAATCCGATGGATCCACCCCCTTACCTGGGAAAAGGCTAGTCGGTGGGACCTAAGTAATAGGGACAGGGGGAAAATAACGTCAAATGTTGGATATGGTCAGTGGTTGGTTGATGGTGGATGGTTTGAGTCTGGAAGCCAGGGGGCATGATGGGGCGGGGCGGGCTATGATGTAGGTAGTACCGTAGTAGGCACTGGGCGAGGACGCAAAACCCAGTGGAGTTTAGATTGGGGTAAGTGCCGGGAAAATTGAGAGGCTGATGAGGAAAAGTATTCACATGCTTCAAGTCTTTAAGATGATCAGTTACAAGGTAGAAGATATTTTATTTCGCTTATTACCAAGTTACAATTTTCTGGCAGGAATTATAAAAGGTATGATAATTGGGTGTGTAATGAGACCGGGGTCATGCCGTAGGGCCGGTGGGGTGAAGGTTAGAGCTTCCCTTTTGCAGGATGGTAAAGGTGGCGATAGGAGGTTGAAGCGAGGAGTATCGAGCATTCTTAGTGGTTGTTTCCTTCTAGTTCGGTTAATGGTGTCTTGTAGATCCATCTGATTAAGGGTGTCAACAACGTCAACGGTCCAAAAGTCGATAGTAGTCGGCGTACGAAGTCGCATTCCTACTTTCGGTCCTGCAGTAGTCGATGTTGAAGGACACATCGGAGTCTGAGCCGAGGGGTCGAACGTTCACAGGATCGCTGCCTTCCTACTGCAATCGATTGTCTTGCCTCGGAGATGTATGAACATGGCGGTGGGGTGAAGATTGGATGAGATCATGCGATTTGCACGATCGACGGATTGTGAAACCGAAAAACCTGGAGGTTCAGGTTCGACATAAGGCATGTGATCGGATCTTCATGATATGATATGTATACGGAGATGTCTTCGGTGAAATTCGAATGATGAAGGGGGGGTTGCGGGGAGATGGAGAGTGGGGTACTCAGATGAATCCTCCGAGTCGGATATCATCAATGAGAGGATTCGGTCAATTGGAGAGGAGATGGCTGGTATGCATATGTTGTTGCTATCTGAAACTTCAACGAAGACGGAAGACGTCGTTGTACATGTGCAGATATCTGAGACAACGGAACGGGTTACAATGGAGAAAATGTGCACCTCGCAAAAGTTTGCAGCCAAGGCGGTTACGTGCATTGAAACCTTGGAAAGGGGTCCGAGAAGCTTTAATGTTATGTGGTTGTACCTACTATGCACTGGCATAGCAACACGAATTGAGTGCAACTTGAGCTGAAGAACGTGGCATGGGTCGTACGAGTCACTCTGTGAATGATGGCAGCTTGTCCTGGTCTTTGCCTCTTATAACGCCTTAGTGCGCCGGGAAATGTTGAGCACAGGCGATCGGACTGGGCTCAAGTTATCTTCCATATATTTTTTGTTGAATGAGGGCCGAGACTTGAAGAAACAGTACTTGGATGCCCCGTCCCAGGGGTATACCTGAGAATATGCGTCACGTGTAATATTTACACGTGACTCAAGAGGTGAACTTCGAGGCGTTATCCTGTATTTGAAAGTGGAATGTCTTGGAGTGGATGATCATATTTTGATGAGATCTAATAAGTGTCGCGTAGGCTGCTACGAGTTGCCCGTGTCATTTTCTCCGGAACCAGTGATCAGTAATGAACCTTCAAGTTATTCTTACTTTGACTTGTAGTTCCGTTTCTATGTTGTCGTTCTGGCTGTATTCATATATCTTCTTCTGTGGGCGTCCCCGAGCTATGTAGCCTTTTCTAGAATGTGGCTAAGAAAATTCCAAGTTATTCAAAAGATCTTCACTCGAAGACATTAGATCTCCGCTGCATATTTATTAAATTCTCTCGGCCTGAAAGCCCTCGAGATTTCCAGCGCATTCGAGGAAACAGCTATGACAAAGATTTCCAAACTATATAACCAAATGCCTGTATCTCTAATGAATGAAATTGAATGAGGTTCTCTTGGAAGATATTCTCCATCAAGAACATCATCTCCTATGAGGATAGTCTTGGACTTTCGGGGCTATTCATTTAATATCACTGAATGAAGAGATTCACAACAAACGGCTGCTCTGTCTAATATTATCGGTTACCACGGTTCTACTTGATACGGCTCTAGTTGCTGTGCAAAGATTTCATCACTGTGCCGTACTATTAGACCCTGAGCAAGAACGCTTTACGGTAGTTTCTAGTTTCGAGTAAATATGTACTTCTCATCCTCCATCTCAAATAATCTGGTCAAAGCAAAATCCTTTGATAAAAGGAAACGCACTTTCATCATCCGGTATCCTCGAGCAATCTAACCCTTAGAGTATTCTCATTCCATCTATTACACTACAATATCTGTCTTTCACCATCGTCCACTACAGCACTTTTCTCTCACCATCCTCTTCTACCTATTCATACAAATATCATCTTAACATAGATACTTCTTGTACCCCTGAGATTGTCGCTAAACATGGCAGATGTAAGTAGCATCACATACTCCTTCCTTTTGAATGCTTGCTGACTTTATTATAGCCACCTCCTTCAGCTAGTGCAAATCCTCCTCTCGGCGACTCTCCTCCTTCGGAATACCTCAACGGATTCGATTTACTCAGGTATTCCTTAATTCGTGCCACCAATCCTCATGATGACGAAGAGCATGGACCTCAAACGGGTGCGACTGATGCCGAAGAATCTCCAGGTCCATCATATCTTTCTGCTAGCGTCTACGAAGGAGCAGCATTTCGACGCGGATATCTTTTCCACCGGGATGATAACTCTAGTCCACCTCCCGGCCCTGATAGTGGGGTAGAAGATGAAGATCAAATGACATCGACCAACGTCGAAGGACCCCCGGGTCTACCGGGCCTTTTGAGTCACTATCGTAATGAACAGGAAACGATTCCACGCGGAGGAAATTTGGGATACGGCCCCTCTCTCCCTTCCCGCAGCGTCGATGGCACTGAAGAAGAGAAGATTTCCGATGGGGATATGGAAACTATCGACAACCAAGAAGAATCATTATTCACCAGCTGGTTCAACAGTAACACCCCACTTCGACTAACGTGTGATATTTGTCGCGAACGACAGGGTTTTCAAGAGATGGCTCAACTTGCATGCTATTGTGTCTATTGCAGTGCTTGTGTCCGAAGACGTTTCACACGCGCCATAGAATCCGAATACATGTTCCCTGCCAAATGCTGCGATTTGGGAATGGAACTAGTATCCGTTCGTCAGTTCTTGACCCCGGAGATCCTTCGAGACTACGCAGCCAAGGCAATTGAATACGAAACCCTTGATCGTACTTATTGCGCTAATAAGACTTGTCTGGCTCTTATTGACAAGAAAGATATTCAAGGGGATAAAGCTGTTTGTACCATGTCGCCATGTCATACGGTTACATGTGCAAAATGCAAAGGCGAATGGCACGAGGGAGATTGTCCTGTCAATGAAGATATTCGATTACTTCTCGCGGAAGCAGATAAACAAGCCTGGAAGCGATGTGCAAAGTGCGGTGTTTTGATTGAATACACTGGCGGGTGTAATCATATGACGTTAGTTTCCTCCATTTTTTCCCCTTGTTCTTTTTTGCGCCGCCATGAAACATACACTAACTATCCACACCCAAGATGTCAATGCGGCTACCAATTCTGCTACTGCTGCACCGCAATCTGGAAAACTTGTCAATGTGGACAGGGCGACCTTGCCCAGGTACTCGGAGTCACTGATCTGCGTCCTAACAACGATAACTTTCCTCGAAGAGTTAACCGCACAGGTGCCCCCCACCGTCGCGCACGTCATGAGGGTACCCCTGGATTGCTTACCGAAACACGACGTGCAGCAATGTCGCGTCGACAAAACGAACTCCGCCTTCCAGATGCGGGGAACGAATCTACGGATAATTTGGCTTCGGATACTTCACCAAGAGCCTTAGAGGGTATCGAATGCCTTGCACAAGACTATCTCCCAACTGACGGAGGCCTGCTATTTGGAGAAGTACATTGGGGCACGGATGCTCCACGTATCGATGAGCACAATCGGCCTTCTCGCGGGTGTAGTCCGAATACAGTTCTATCTGTCGGCGGCTCTACTTCTCGTTCCCAATACGTTCCTCGGGCTGTCAATAATGCTACCACACCTGGAATTGATCGATCTAGTCCGCGAAATACTGAGCTTTGGTCCAGAGAGCGATTAGATCAAGAAACCGACTACTATTCACTAGAAGCTACCGGTTTTCAAACTCGAGATCAGATGAGAGAGTTTGGAGCTAGTTTGCAAAACCTTAGGATCAATGCGGATAACAATAATCAAACTGTCAACACAGCTGCAAACGATGGCCTTGATCCTGCTTCCCATCTTAGCCTCGAAAACTTGCAGCCTTTTAGTCACCGACCCACACCTGTCGTCGCACCTTTGACTCATAACCAAATTGCTAGCTCAACAGATAGCGAACACTCTCCTGAGCTACCTGTGTTAAGTTCTGATGCTAGAAGCATGCGTAGACGGAGAGCTAGGGAAAGATTAGATCAAGCCTGGCGTATGAATGGGTATATGCCTAATTTTTAAATATATCGTGAATAGTGTTGGAGAAAGGGGTTTGATGGCTTGCGGTTATATCTGTGGTAGGGCATAATTCTTTGGTGGTGAACTTTGAGTTTGTGACTTCTGGTGAGACTTGAGCCTGTTTTTGGCATTGTTTCTAGCAGCTCTTACCATGGGGAGACTTTGCGTTGAGGGTTTCTATGGCATCAAGTTGGCGAAAATGGGTCAGTACAACGTCAGCAATCAAGTAGTTTAGTAATACAAATATAGTGTATTAGGTCATTCAAAGATGCTTGCGTGCGTGGAAAGCTTCTTTCCGGAGGGAGGGAAGGTCTAACTGTGGACTAAAGGGTAAGACTTGTAGCAGGTTAAAGTACAGTCAAAATATGCTGGGCAGCTTTATTTGAGTCGTCCCAGATACCAACAAACATTAAGTTATGCACAAAAACGTCTCCGGTGGAGATTTGAAAGCAAGAGACCCAATCGAAATTTGAAAAATCGAAAAATCGACAGTCCTTCAACACCAAGACACATATGATACCATCTATCCAGTACCCTCATTCAATTTGAGACCCAACCTCTCTGAAAAGATCCTCATTGACTCGTTCCATTCGTTCGTTTGTCCTTCAGGACGGTTGGGGCTTGGGTAGCGGCATTACCACTGTGTGGTATAGTGCCCTATTTAGCACATTAGCTGAAGCTCATCATTTCTGGATTATATTTGCATCATGCATACACCAGGTCCAAGTGCCAAAAGCGGTGCTGGAGTGCGAGCGCGCTGTAAGAAATGCATTGCACGTCTTGCTACCAGGACTTTCGCAGCATGGTAGCTGGTCTCAGGGTGATGGGACCGGATACAGAACCCTAACACTGTATCCGGTCCCCTAACACTGACACTTCTAGGACATAGCGGGCATTGTTATGCGTTGGAAGCCTATTAAAAGCTGGGACGGCAATTCCAATAGCGCCACAGGCATTAACGAACTCTTGAATGACTGAATTCATGTTGTAGATATGTAGGTTGACGAATCCTGGTAATGGATGTTATCTGATATAGATTTGTAGATGTGTGGTTGATTTTGGGGCTCTCAGGTAAAGCTTATACGGCGATATCATAACAATCATCGATCATGTGTCTCACGCGACAAGGCCCAAAAGTCCACTGTGATCTTTATTACTGTGATGTCTATCATCAAGTGAATCTCCATATCTCAGAAATTGAAATTGGGATAATTACCCGCTCGGACCCATTCTTCCTGTACTTATATCTAAACAACATTGTCTCCTTCATCTTCGGACACTATAGCGGAGTGGTCTATCCAACTGCTTGGGGCCACAGCGTTTATCTATATTGGTGAACTGACTGGCGGTCCTCACACCCTTCCGACAGCTCTGAGGTCTCCTCGTGCTTAGGTGCTTAGGTACACAGCGTTGACTATAAGTGGAGGACTAACTGCAAGTACCTCTCTATCCATCTCCAGGGCTTGTTTTGCACTTTTATTTGTGTCGGTCCCACTTTTCTCATGGTGTTGTTCTTCCAAAACGGGGAATTTAATCGAGTATTTTACAAGCACATACATACATAGTACACAAAATCACATCTTCTCCCAAGATTTGGCGCGACAGAGCTCAGACTCTTAGAAGCATTCGAAGCAATTTTTTAAAAGTGGCAGATATGTTTTTCGTGATCTCCAAGCCTTATGTTTTGCTATATAGCTCCTCGACGTAATGGAATAGCATAGGTATTCAAACTCGTCGCTAGTAATCATCTCTCGACTTTCACCAGCCCAACAAACTTGCGATTAGACGCGCGACTAAACAAACGAATGCGATTGAATGAATCTTAGCCACGGCGTTGAGATTCTACTACTGGCCGCGGCGGAAAATACTTCAATGAGAAACAGGGATCGGAAAGACGTCGTGGACATGAGGCGAGTCCACAGCTCGTGGTGCCAGGGTTATCGATTATCTGTGCCAGTTCTTGTCACGAAATTTTGGTGTACTCGAGTGCTCTACTATATGCAAATGACTTTGCTACTCATGCTTTTAAGGATACATGTAAAAGCAGACTACGGGCTCGAATATGTGGTGTAGATTGAGACTTTCATAAAGATAGGAGCAAGAACAATACAAAGAAGATGAGACTTGCAACGGGACACGTTATTTGGAGTCGTAGTAAAAGTGCAATTAGCAAAAACAAGTACAGACAAATCAACTTAGAAATACAATAGAAAGTATTGTTTAATAAAAAGAGAATCCGTCAAAAGATTGTTGGCTTAATCTCAACCCGCGCCCTCTAGGCTGGGCATTGCTCAATATTGGCATAGTCGTCCAGATTCTCATCATTCCGTGAGGCACAAGGCGGATGCTGTGCTTACCTACAAAATAGGAGTACGTGCACCTCGTACAAATCGACGAATGGGAATTTTATTTCGTGAATAAGATATTGGGGGCCAAGAGTTCGGGAGCCAGCCGTGTGGATTAATACCACGAAGCACCAGCCCTACGAGCTCCAAATGCTTCGATGACGTTGCGCATCTCGAATCTAGGTAGGCCTAAACGTCGTCCTGTTTTGATGTATTGGCAATACATCATACCACCATAAACAGCCAATATTGTCTATTGTATAGAGAGATCCCATACCTCATCCACAAACCTCCGCATACCCAATCATTCGAGCCTTTAAACGCAATAGGAAATTCACGAGCGGAATGCGATGTGCAACAAAGGTTTCATCCTCCGATGTAGATATCAAAGGATTAGATTATTGTTTGGGAGAATTGTTTCGTTGAGAAAGGGATGAGTGAGACCCAACTGACGTTTGGATTGAGGTTGGCGGGGGGTTAAGATAAAAATAGATGTGGGGAAGCGCTTGCTTAGTTTAGAATCAGGGTTAGTTTAGGGCAGAGTGTTTGATGGATAATTCCTAATAGAGAAAATATATCGAGGATTAAGACTAATCTGGGATATAAAATTATTAGAATCGAACACAAAAGAAATAGTAGTTATTGTATATGCATCTTTCTTATGAAATTACACTGACTGCTATTTTGCTGTCTTCTCGGTTGCCGAGCTTCAAACAAGAATCTTGATATTGGGAGGATGCTTGAAAAGCTAAGTTTCTGGGGCTTTTCTTCTTCTTCTCATTGAATAGAATAGCCTGCTAATTTCGACTAAAACCTCTGAATTTTGTCGTAATTACTTCATATACCAGGATCATAATACCACCTTCTTGAATGTGAACCCCCATCTAGACTTTTAGACCTTTTCAACAAATCTACCAGGGCAGTCAGATCCAAATCGTCCATCTAATCGAACATCTAGAGTTATTCCAAAGAAGGCCTTCTAAACATTTTATTGCAAATCTCATGTCAAAGAGAATTAGATACCCATTACAGTCAATATATTGGATTAGTACTTATAGCTAAACTGATCAAACGTCAAACATTCCAAACCCAAATAATAATCCATCCACATCTATTCCGATACCCATCCAATTCCCACCCACTACACACTCGCCCATTCTCCCAAAAACGTTTGACCGATCATATATCCACCAAATTAGTAATTTTCAATTGCCCCCAACCCAACATCCTAAAACAAAAACAAACCCATACCCACCAAATGCAATACCACCGCCACGCAACATTTGGCAACATTTCGTTGGGTGGCGTGGAGCAGCGTAGGCGTGGTTAACGTTTACAAGAGCGGATAATTAGATGGGTAGGTCATCAGGTTCATACTTGCATATGCCTGTCATATTACACGTCAAGGCTTCGACTTACGACGTCGATCTTCCTTTAGGGTTAGACAATAGAATCTACACGTTCCAAGAGTTCAGTATGTTCAGATGAAGTAAAGAGACATTTCATTGCATGTACGCGCTGTGTGTTGTCTCCATACTGTGTTATCATACAAGCCCCGAGCCAAAGAGAAAAGCAAGTCAAATCTACCATCCCATCCATATCCCCGCATCAACGCCATAGTAAGCAAAAACGAAAATATTTGGCGCGAGACCCCAGCGCTATCATTGATCCTTGTGCCCAGAACTGCCATAAGACTTCGAAAAATACCTGCACGCACATGAACAATCAGAAAATCCAGACCGGTATCACAAGTAATCGAGTGAATTCAAGGAATTTAAGCCTTGACCTTCTTGGGGCGACCGCGACCAGCTGAGGCTGGTGTACCAGCACCATCAGCTGCCTTTCTCTTCTTGCTGGCAGGGGTGGCGGATTCTGGAGAATCGGCAGCCTCCTTAGCGGGCCTTCCTCTCTTTTTGCCCGAGCTTGGAGTAGCGGCAGCCTTTTGAATTGGGGCAGCATCTTCGGTTTCAACCTTTGCTGGTCTTCCTCTCTTTCCGGGAGTCTTCTTTTCGACATCGGCAGCTGGAGCCTTTGCCTTTGGAGACTTGGGAGCTTTGGCAGCTTTAGGTTCTTTAGGAACTCTAGGCGCAGGTTTAGGTTTGACAATACCACTTGCAGGTCTGCCACGTCCACGTCCGGATGGTGCCTTGACTTTCTTCTCACTATCAGGCTTAGCTGGACGACCTCGGCCACGACCGCTCGGGGCAGGCTTCTCCTTTGGTACGAGGACTGGCTCTGTCTCCTTAATGATAACGAAAGCAACCTTCTCGATTTGAAGAGGGTTGACACGGAGACGAGCTGCTAAGGCCTTTGCAGCGGCGTGGACCTTTTGGAACTCGGCAACATTGTATTTGGGAGTTGGCTTGTGTTCTCCGTCATTGACGAGCCATTTGAAGACTTCATCACTGAAGAATGTCACATGATCGGGATCACGGACGGCGAGGATGAGGGAAGCAGTAGCAGGTCCAATTCCCATCAATGGGTCCTTGAGCTTGTTTATGACAACATCAATTTCCGCGGGATTAGCTTTGTAGTGGTTAAAAGCATCCTTGGTAGCAGCCTCAACAGCCTCATCTGTGTTCTTGCCAACCTTCTTCAAAAATCCAGGACGATAGGCACCATGTCGACTAAAAATAAAATTTAGTATCGAAATAAAGTAAATTTAGATTCATAAAATGATAAAAAGAAAGACAAATATTTTTTTCCGATTTTTTTTTTTTTGCGATGGAGGTGGGAAGATGAAAGACCCCGAAAAGCCGAGCTTTCAGACCTCAAAACGCGTACCCACCGGTTGCAAAACAAATATCGCGAAAAAAGAAACAATTGAAAATTAGAAAAACAATAGGAATAGAACAAACTTACAGCTTCCATTCAACCAACTTCGAGATATCATCAACAGTAAAAGTCTGTGTTCCATCCTTGAATCTCGCTGGCGCCTCAACATATCTGAATCTATCAAGCTCTTGAAGCGGAGTAACATCATCCTTTGCTATAAGGATATAAAATCAACAACACAATCTTTTGCAAATATATAAAGAAGGAATGAACTCACCACCAGCTGCATACTTGGCGAGCAAAGCAGGATATCTTGCAAGAGTTTGGTTGAACTCCGCGAGAGTAATATCATTTGGTGAAGACATATTATTGGACTGAACTTTCTCTCCCTCTCCCTCAAAACGATCTAAAATTGTCGATTTTTTTGGACTTCCGAATAGAGGATTGAGAGAATTTGAAATCGAACGGAGCATTCAAAAAGTATTTCAATAATTTATGAATGAATTTGATGAAAACATAACAAAGTATTTTGGAAAGAGAGGAGAGGAGAAGAGAGGAGGGGATGCGCGACGCGACGTGGATATATGTTATGGGGGAAAATGCCCCTTCTTTTTTAGGTTTAGCTGGTGATTAAAATGTTACTCAAATCAAGCTAATTAGTATAATTAAGCGAATTAAATTAAAGATAATTACCTATCTAGGTAAGTAGAACAGGTTACGAAAATTACCGGATTACCGATTTACCGTAACGTAAGCAAAAAAGTTATTGGTTCCAGAACTTCTTCGTTCGCTTCCACTTCTTCCTTCTCTTCTTTTCTCCATCTTCTTTTTGTCGAAGTCATCCATCATCATCTTGAGAGAAAAATCTTAGAAAATTTTAGAATATCTTCAAATCTTCAAATCTTCAACCCTTCTACTCTTACACAGTTTAATAACTTTTTAATTCAATAGAAATCTTTCAAAAAAAATGGGAGGAGGTAACGTAAGTAAATTGCATTGTATTTCATTACCATCTTTTTCTTCCCCTTTTTACAATCTCTTTTGTGTACCTAGTCAATGGTCAGGGAGATTCTCCACACCCTTGGTCGCTCAACCTAGTTTTCGACCATAAACTATATGATCGTCGCATCCAAATAATGGAACCTGACTCTTTTCACAGGGCGCAAAGGCAGCTTCTAAGCGTGCTCGCAATCAAAAGGATGCTGAGAAGGGTGTCGCAAAGTCGCAACTGAAAGTCAACGAGTCGGCAAAGGATATCCAGTGTGATGTTTGCAAAACCACTTTCTTGAAGACTACTCGACTTCCTGCGTGAGTTTTCTTCTTCTTTTTGCCATGTTTATTTTACCATTTGGCATGACCGCCAGCCCGAAAGAAGGATCCGCATCTTCTGGGAATCGTGCGAAAAGTGGGAGGAAGAAGAGAAGAAATTTGGGGAGGACCCCGCAGCGGTTTGCTTTTGTGAAGCACCACGACAAGTCCAAATCAAATCGAAACTAATCTTGACATTCCACTACCAGTCTTACCGAACATGCCATGAACAAGCACTCGAAAGGACCCGAGGTCTGCTTCCCCTCATTTATGGCCCAGCAGGCCGCAACACCCGCAAAGAAATAAATTCTCTACAATTCCCTGTGCGACGCACCTTATGATTTCGTACGACGCAATGACGGAGGCACGTTATTTTACGGCTGGACAGACGTGGTAGATGAGATTTTTTGGGTTTGGATGATCGGAGGATTGGTATCAATTTGCAAAAGACAGCAAGCGATTGGCGCATGGGATGGAGAGATACAATGGCGTTTTACTCACATGCTAGACGACTAGCAGCTACTTGAGCCAGGAAAATCTTTTCACGTCTACAAATGCGTGCCGAATTGTGTCTTATCCTAGTACTCATGAGACTCTTGGGTGTTTAAATATACATGAGATTTTGAGGGATACCTAGGTTTGGTGGCTTTAGAATAAACTCTTTGAGTATTCGGGCTTATGTTTCAGCAGGCGGAGTAACTGGCAGACTCTTTTGTCGCCGCTCCTCCTCTTGTTCTGCTCTTATATCTGCAAGGATATCCGGATACCATTTCTCACCCACATCCACATGACTCTTAACTCTATTTCTCAGCGTCGCCTCCCCGAGCGTCTCCGCCTTCCCACCCCCTCTAAAAGTAAACTCCACATCATCCAACCTCCCCCCAACACTCTCCAAAACCCTCCTCCTCATCTCCCTAATTTCCTCCTTCACCTCCCCAATCCCCACCTCATTCAACTCCTCAAACCTCGTGCTCCCCCTCACCCCTTGAAAAAACGGCACACTATATCTCGGGCCCCCTCCATACTCCGGACTCAGCACCCTATGCGTAGTACTCATACAAACCCCCTTCGTAAGCGCCTCCATCCCCTGTCCAATCGCCACCACCAACGTCCCCTCCACCGGCGGACAATCAATCCACTCCCCCTTCAAATTCTGCACCTGCAACCCCCTCTTCTCACCCACCTGCAACAAATACGACGTCAACATGGAATCCTTATGCGGACCCACCCCCTGTCCCTCCTGCCCCTCCCCCAGCCCCAACTCCTTCAAATCCGGATACTTCACCACCTTCAACTTATGCTGTTGATCCGCATCAAAATACCGCGCGAAGGCATCCGCCGGCAACCCCATCGCCTCGGCGATCAAACCCGTGAAGAATATCGATACATGCCCCATCTGCGCCATGTAGCGTTCGAAGACGGGACGGAAACTCGGGAGGTAGGCGGGAGAGGGCCAGAGGTTGGGCGCGAGCAGATTGTAGTATGGGGGATCGGTGGGGGCGGGGAGGGGGNGGCGTGGAGAGATCGATTTGTTCGCGCTGATCGATGGCGTGGGCGGTGATTTCGGCGGAGAGCGGGGAGTAGCCTAGGAAGGAGGGGGCGTTGACCATTTGGATTTTGGTCCTGCGGTGGAAGGTTAGCGCGTCGCATGTTCGTATATATCCAGATGAACTGATGGAACTGAAGGTATAGATACACGGAGAAGAGAAATCCACGTACTTTTCCTCCAAAGGAATATCAAAGAACTTTACCCCTTCCTCCACAACATTGTTGATTAATTCCTGAGATATTCCAACATTCTTCAGATACAAGAATCCCACTTCGAGTAAAGCATGGCGTAGTTGATCTAAAAACACGGGTTTGGTTTCTGGGGATCTGGCAAGAGAGAGGTCGAGAATTGGGATATTGGTGAAGGACATTATGGAAGAGTTGCGTCTTTGTACAATAGGGAAAACAAGGTGTTGATATTATAGAAAAGGAAAGATTTCATACTTTGAGATAGACATGGGGATAGTATCACCAATTTGCTAGTAGCATGGTGTGATGTTACTCCAAGCAATGCTTCCATTCCACGAATGGGAAGTGGGGTGCGGGGTGATTCCGTCATATGGCGACATGGCGCCGATCCATCTAAAACGGCCCCTAATGATAAGATATGTAACCGTTAAAGGGGTCTCACAAAGAGAATGAAGAATATCGAAAATATCCATGGATTACATTTCATTCCAACCAATTCAAGGAAAACTCGCCAAATTCTGCATGCAAGGTATAAATACTTTTATGCTCTGTACAGCCATGTACAAGCTCCCTAACGCTCAAGGTTTATAAATCGCCCTCGCTATACCAACTTAAAGTATGGAAACCATTAAAATTCATTACAACACCTTCTCCAAGGGTTTACTAGAAAACAATCCTGCCACTTGATAGAACATCTCCTCCAAAGGAGGCAATGCAAACGCCGGCCCAATGTCGAATACACCTGAAAGTTCTTGTTGTGTTACAACAGGTGTATCATCGTCATCCTCGATGACTGCAGGCGATAAAGGTTGGGCTTCTTCCAACTCGTCTTCATCATCTTCAATCATTTGGAGAGGATCTCTAATTGGTTCATCCGTGACTGCATCTAATTGGAGATCGGAAGTTGATTGGGCCAATGCTGTCAGTGGCTGCGTGCCCTTCTTCATCACATTTCGAATTTCGGCAGCTCCATCGAGGACCAAGAATCCTTCCGAATCCTCAGTGGGTATAATAGCCGAAACTGCGATCTCGAAACACTCGGTCAAAAGTGGCACTTGACTATCCTGGCCAAAGACCGCGAGACCAGAATACGTTGGCGGAAAGGTTTGTTCTCTAATCTCCTGCGCTGACGGAGGAGTGAGTCTCATTGGGATTGCAACTGCAAATGTGCGACTATTTCGGTTGATTGCCAAATGCATCATTTCAATCTTCTGTATGATATGCATCTTTGTAATGGACTTGTGTAGCTTCAGGCTATATCTCAATTGGTCCGAAACCAAGTCATGTACACGAATTGAATCAGATAGGGTGATAAGATCTCTACCCAAGATCTCCATGCCCACAATGCTACCTTCAAACAAGCCGTGTTGTGAAGCTGTGATGGAGCCCTGTTCGGGATCGATCATGTGAACCGTTCCATTTCTACCGAATGCTGCAGCTAGTATCGAGCCATCATCCGCAAACGCTATGGTGCCGTTATATGGTGTACTACGTAAGTAGTCGTCGGTAAGTTCAGATTTCTCAAGTTGAATCTCATGCTGGCAGTGCCAGTTTTTGAGTGAGTTGCCCTTTCCATCCTTAACTGCAATGCCATCTCTTTTTCGAGTTTTTGGAACCCAAGTACGCACCACACTATCTTCCCCTATTGTAGAAAACCTCAAGGAGCTGGGATCTGCTGCGAGACCTAGAATTTGGCCTGCCCCAGGTGCGGCATCGCTTGCCGTATGAGGAGTATTAATTCGCGATACCAACTCCCATGTCTGGTCCGCTTCTTTCCATTGCCAAAACTTCAAACAGATTTCGCGTCTCAGTTTGAGCTCGGCAAAGGGGTTTAAGACTTGATGTTGAATGAAATCGAGGTCGGAATGAGAGGGGGTCCATTCATCGACAGTAGCTAGCCAAAGTCCATCGTGAGATTTCTGGATATGTGTAATTCTGGGTTCCGAGATTGGAAGACAATTAGGTGTCTCATTAATATTGGTAACATTTGTCCTTGCAAGAGCTTGCTTTGACACATTATGCCCGGCACTGAGATCATATGTCTGTAAGAACGAACAATTCCTGACCGGAGCTTCGTAAAACGGTACTTCTGGCGTCTGTCCAACACCGAGGAGCAAATGAGAAGGGTTCGCAGAACTAATAACTGCAGGTGTCCGCTGTACGACGTGGAACTTATAGAAATGCGATTTGGCTCTCTGCACTTCATCCTCTTGAGGCTCAGCGTATCGCACAACGCTCGATTGTATACCAGCGAAATTCGCCGTTGGTTCCAATTCGGTGGTAGATAACACCATCGCAGAGTTGTCAGCGAGCTGGATGCCGTATGATGAGCCGGAGGGAGATACGACCACATTCTGAATAGTTGATGTCATATGAGGCAAGAACTGCTTCTTGCCGGTATCCAATTGCCAAAGCACGAGAACTGTTTCGCTACCTCCAGATATAATGTAGTTTCCTATCCTCAAATCAGCTCATGTATTGCTAGGTAGTAAAGCACAACAATATACGCACCATCAAGGGACCACTTCACGGTCTGGACACCCTTTCGATGCCAATGTAACCTTGTTGGCACAAGGTTGATCATAGAAGCGTAGTTTTTATTTTCTGATTGTGCGAGATTGCCTAACAAGTCACGATGTACGAATATGGGCCCTTTCGCATCACCAACCACGACGTCAACAACCGGTATCTTTTTCGATATATTTCTGTCATCGGTACTTGTTCTAGGATAAACTCGTGCATCCAAGGACATTATAGGACCAGTCGAATCGAAGACACGGAATACGTATCTGACCTTGTCAGTGGTATCGAAATCCAAGTTTCGAACATGACCAAGTAAAACGCTTTTTCCAGAAGCTGCGAGCAACACAGAGCCTTCATTTGCAGTTCTCAAGTAGTTGATTGGCGTTTTTGAAGTATATATGGTTCTTGCGACTGTTTGTATGGGTGAACCAGGCTGAGTCAATTCATTCGCAGTTATTCGCCAGCCGCCGTCCTTTCTGACCTCGGTCGTAAACACTACATCTCTTCGTCGCCCAGCAGATACCATGGATGCAACAGTCATATGTATACAGCCAGTCGAGGAGATTTTCCAGGACTGATCATTGCCAGTTCCCGCAGTCCAGTCCACATGGTAGATGGCCCCATCAGATAGCGCTACCCAGACAATATTTGAATCAGTGGGTGAGAGTTTGTATGCGACAATGTGAGTAAAAGGATGTTTCAAATGGTCAAACTTGATCGAGCGGGTGAGAAGAGAATCAGATGTTGAGTATATAAGAAGGCTCATTCGATTTGCTAGAATCATATATCTTGATGCAAATTAGCGATTGAGCTTGCCGTAAAGAAGGAATAATGTCATACTTCTCATCCTCTGTGAACACAGGATCCGCGTCAATCATCCGGCCACCCACAGGCTCGGAGATTCTCCAACTTTGATCTTTCACGGGTTTGGGAGCCTGTGGAATTTTCTTTTCCCAGATTTCCTTCTTTGGCGTAAATCCTTTTTTCCCCTGCGAATTCACTGATTGTGATGGCACATCCTCAAAAAGATCCTCAAAATCGATAACCTCTGTTGATTCTAATTCATCTCTGGCATGTGCTCCATTGAACTGGGCCAATTCCTTTCCCTTCCCCAGGGTTTCGAAGATATCAAATCCACCATTGCTCTGGCCAAACTTCGTCGTGGGGTCCGCAGATTCTGAGGTAGACTGTTTGGATCGCTTTGGAATATCCGCTACCTCTGTCTGTCCCCTTTTGCGCTTCAATACCGAAGCCATGGCGTTATCTAGAGATCTTGTGAAGTTGGAGAGTTCAGGGTTGAAATTGGCAAACGCGAGGCAGGAGCTCTGAACTTTTTTATTTTTTTACTTTAGCGCGTTGCCGAGATAGCGATAAAGAAAAAAGTTCTCGGCATCACCACGCGAAGGACTTCAACTCAACTCAAAATCTTAGCAACCACAACATCATCTCAGACATTTACATCAACGTCTACATACATCACAATGATTATCCCAGTTCGTTGTTTCTCTTGTGGAAAGGTAAATCACACCCAAACAGATTGTGCGAGAGTCGTGCGCTGACCGCTAAAACAGGTTACCGGAGATATCTGGGAGCGATATGTCAAACTCATTGATGAGGGAGTCAACGACGGGTTAGACACATCGTTATGCACCTTTTCACACTTTATATATTGACATGTTGTTTTAGTGATGCTATGGATGAGCTGAACCTGAAAAGATATTGCTGCCGTCGTATGATCATGACCCATGTCGACCTCATCGAGAAACTTCTTAGGTACGAACATCATTCTTATTATTGCGGCAGACGAACAAAGAGAAATCTTGAGGCTCTTTTTTTGTTTGATCAACTTTGCGCTTTGCTCGTTTGCTAACCTTTTGCTAGATACAATCCTGCGGAACGAGATGCAAAAAAGGCCGCCTTGAATGGTTAAGTTATGTTGATCAAACGAACCATCTACTCGTAAATACCTCGATTCGGCATACCTCCATTAATGGTGATAACTATTGCGCTCAACCGAAAGAACCGCGGCATGCGATTAGACAATATTGGTCATGGAGAAGGAGACAGATGGTAAAGGCGTTGATTGGAGGTTATAACCCAAATACTGCAGATTTTGGCGTGGGCGTTTCAGGGTTGCACCCAACGGTGCTTGGAGTGCAGTGGACG
Organism: Myriosclerotinia duriaeana; assembly: GCA_002162615.1. Lineage (NCBI taxonomy): Eukaryota > Fungi > Ascomycota > Leotiomycetes > Helotiales > Sclerotiniaceae > Myriosclerotinia > Myriosclerotinia duriaeana. Next base: position 1,581,096 of record NGKI01000002.1, read on the forward strand.
TTTACGAGCGGTGTTGCTTGTCTACCCGGAGGAGTGAAGGGTAATGTTCGGGACTCATTATCGGATTTCCAAAATGAAGGATCATTTCCAACACTATTCAAAAGTATGCATTATTGCTGTTTGCTTTGGATACTATCAGACGCCCAAACTGCAACACTTGATGATTTCTGGGACAAGTCGTCCCAAGGAACTGGTTCTCTAACTATGCATGTACAACGCATACATTCTGGGCCAGTCCGATGTATTGATGTGGAGTGCACTTAAATCTGACAAGCCACTAACGAGAAACTCCAACATTCACCGACGGCAAGAGCTCACTCTACCAACGAGAATTATAGATTTTCATAGGACAGTCGATGGATGGCATCTTATAGCCTCATGCAATGCAGAGGACTGAATCAAGCTGGCGTGTCTGTAAGGCTAGAAGCGGTGGAGCAAATATACATCAAACTTCGACGCGTATTATCAAAGTACAAGAGACTTGTCGAATCAGAAAGATCATGAGGAGTTGGAATCTCGCATGGATTGAACCAAGTCTCGGAACACCTAAAGAGAAAAGGAACTTTCCGACAGATGGACCTGTCCGTCGCAGGCTTGGTGGGGATTGATAAAGATCGGGTTATATTCATATTTTTATCTACAGAATCGACCACCAGATAGAGAATATCCTTCCGTGTAGCCAGCTTAGAATTTCTGTTTTACTCATACTGATGCATTCTCATCTCCCTGAAAGAGGATGACCGGCCGACCGTCTAACTGGCCTGCCATTCCCGCGGTTTCGGATATACCCCTTAGCCTGTCCCGAAGAACCTAAATATTCCAGGTTGGCAGTGATCTTCGCAACGAGCCTATCTTGAGTAATGAATAAAGCTATCATAATTGACATGATGGACATGATGGACCCAGCCGTTTGGTTCGTGATTACAACTGTTAGACTGATTATCAGTTTGTTCCTTGACAATTGACGTTGTTTCCTGCCCCTTCATTGCTTCTTCCCACGTTGGCTTTAGGAGCTGCGGTATAATGAACATCGTGATTCATGAGATGTTTCTAACGTTGGTGAACCAGGGAATGGTCTCCCGGTCTATAGATTGTGATAATTCTAAGTTAGTTAGTTAGTTACTGGTATGTATGTATGTATGTATGTATGTATGTATGTACATGCTGGGAAGTCTCATGTTTCGAATTGAGATCTCCCACTCTTCCCGCAGGTCCAGGATCAAAGGAATAACGGGTGTGTCAGTTGAGCATTAATTGTACAAACTCTGTAGATAGTAGATACAAAGTTACAAACAGACCTACTCGGCCTACAGGCTACTTCCAGGTTGTGATCACCATGTTGAAGCCGTTAAAATTGTAAGCGCCCGCCATGCTTGTGGCCCGCATATATGCAAGCTGTGAAGCTGTGAAGCTGTGCAAGCGGGAGGATCCAAAGATCAATGAATGGATGGATTGGTAAATATGATTGGTTAAGCAGACATCTTATGGATAATGGATAGTAGGTCCTAGTCATTATCTATCTAGAATAGTGTTAGGCTAGTTCATGAGGTTGATAATATCAGCCTATTGTGAATGGTTGGTTGTCTTGTCCCGCTTGAACAGACCGACCTACTTTGGCAAATTGGTACTCATCGCGACAAGAGAACCAAAGATTTCATTTGTTTTTGTATCAGTATCAGACTATCCCGAGGTCAGTTATACCTGCAGGATTTATGTATCTATTCACGACAATCATAATATATATATACTCGTAACGCGAAGAACCTGGAAAGGTTCTCTTAACCGTACTTCGTACTGGCTGGATAGATGATAGATATCATCCATCCTAGCTAATTCACGCATCCTCCGCATCCTCACATCCATCCATCCATCCTCACATCCCTCGCTTCATCTTTCTCCACAAGGAAATCAACCCCGCTGGTGCCCACGCGCAAGTTGCAACTCACATAACTAATAACTAACTACCTACCTGGGTTACTTACTGGGTACTTTTATGTTGAATCTTTGAATCCTCCCCCGAGAGACGCAATTCAGCGGCACAGCGCTTCTGGCTTCTAGCTTCTGCCTTCTACCTTCTAGCTCATCAATAGGTTCTGCCAAACCCTACCTATCTTTTAGATCTGAGCGCATAGTATTATTATTGTTGTTATTATTATTTTTGGCTACACGCATTCACGCATTCACGCACCCACTCATCCGTTCATTCTACTAAACTCTTTACGATTAAAGTATATCTCTTTGTGGTGCCAACACTTATACAAGAGTCCCGAAGACTTGAAGCTTGGAATTCTTGATCCGCGCCGGAGCTTCCCTCCATTCAGCCTCAGCATCTTCCGATCCACTCCAACGTCTGCAGCTGTGAGTGGTAACCCCTCTCAGACCTGGCGTTGTAAGCATTACCATCTCTTCTTTATACTTAAGTGTCGACGTTCCGCTCAGACAATCTTTTATGAACAGTGCGAGCGTCTCATCTTTTTATTGGGCCCTAACACTACTATAAAAAATGGCAGTAGAAAGTCCATTGCTTGCTTCACCTGTCAACGTCATGTCAGCCATCTCTCCTTATACAGACTTCTCTCTATCACCATGCTCTCCTTCAATTCAAAGATCTCCATATTACCAATCGCTGTATGTAGCACCGTTTCAAAAACCGACCATGCTAATAATAACATACAGGTCCGCGCGAAATTACTCGGGTTCCACACTCCAACCAACTCCTATCGAGGCCGGTCTCTCTCCTGCCAGCGCGCACCTACTGAGTCCAATGAGTGACATGGTGGGACCTTCGCCGGTGACCTCGAATGGCACAACAACTACAGATATTGAGGATGATGAGGTGGCAGACGAAGAAATGGATCACGAGGATATACCTAGAGCCGACTCGCAAACTACTGTAGGTGTTCTGCCGAATTGGAAGCACTATCAATGCTGATCAATGGGACAGTTGAAAAGGCTCAGCACAAACTTGCCGGAGGAGTTTCGTGCTTCCATCGAGGATGAGTCTGTCTCGGTCATCCATGCCCCCGAGGGCTACACAAAATTTGTGAGGCAATAGACCTACAAGGTGAAGACTTGATGGCTGATGCATTACAGCTGTTCAATGACGCGACCCCAATACAATCGGCGAAGGCACTCTTGGATCGCTCTACACCAACTCCATACCAACAGTCTAGAAGCTCACGAACGAGCCCAAGGACTAGTCCTCGCACCAGTCCTAAAACAAATCAAAAGACAAGCCCAAAAACTAGTCCCAAATCCAGCCCAAAGACCAGTCCAAAATCGAGTCCCAGTACGAGCCCAATACCCGATACGAGTCCAAGAATGGGCTCAAATAATCTTCAGGTTGCTGAGCATGCGGATAAGGTAAACTCGTCTTTCACTACACAAGGTCCTTGATCTGACAAATGATATAGTCTATCGAGCCCAGTCCAGTTTCACCTCCACCAATCTCTACTGATATAAGACCGGTTAGATTTGGTATAGAGAATCAAACACCTCGAGCACAAACTCGCCAAGAAGTTGAATCATTCTCGGAAGAGAAACGTCTATCTCGATCAAGCAGTCTTGAAGGTATGATCGAAGAAGAAGATACGAAGATGTCTCACTCACTCGATGTAGAAATCCCCGAAGAACTCCCCAAAGATTTCACAGAAGACGATTTCGATGCTCGCACAGTTCACAATGCGGATGAAGAAATATCGGCCCTGAAGACGGCTTTGAACGAATGTTGGACTCTTTGCAATACATTAGCCAGTCTTAGTTCCATCCACCGTGAAAGAATATTTAGCTTTTCTGGATCTGGTGACTCCCACGAAAAGGCCTGGAAATGTTGCTGGAGACTGTGCAAGAAATTATACGATAGCCGTGACGAAGATCACGAATTTCATGTTAGGCCAACACTGGATCTGTGTAGAGACTTCTGTCAATCTCTATTCGATGTGCGCCAAAAGAAAGACGAGGTAGCTGATTCGGTATTGAGGGTCAGCTTCGAACTGAACAATCACTTGTACAACACACACGATCGCAATTTGCCTGAAGCTTTCAGAGAAAGAACTCTGGATTTTTATATAACTCTATGTCATCGTCTCATGAAGCAAAGAAGTGAACTTGCCGAGGAGACAGATGCTCTTCTCCGTGCTTGTTGGAGCTTAGCCGAAATGCTTTTCAGCCTCCGACAGAACAAAAGAGAAGGAAAAATGGCAGATGAGGAGCTTCTTGGGTCTGCTGTTCAAGCTTGCTGGGAATTATGTGACCTTTTCCGAGAAGGTTGGACACAAGTTCGTCCTGAGAGGGGTACACCTCGCCCATCCCAAACGACTTTCAGACCACCATCGGATCAAATGTCTCGCTCATCACATACCAAATCGGGTAGTCTAGCTTCACTATCAGAGAATCCTGAAGAGCATACACCTACAAGATACGTAATCCTACCTGAAACCCCGACAACGGATTTTGAGGATACACCTATCACACCCGAGGAGGACTCGCCGAACATTCCGAACATAATGGTTCTGGGTTCGGAAAGACCCCCACGATGGTCGTCCGGCGCTTCTTCGCTTTCCGGGTATTCTCAAGAAAGTGGTGCTAGCACGGTGACTAATGGGAATCAGCCCGAGGACCTTAATTTGACACGACTCAAAATTTTGATCCTGAAGGCTTCAATGAATGCAGGATATTCAAGAACTGCCATATCTTCTACGGGGTCACCCTTGACGCTTCAGAATTTTGTCAAGGCACTACCAACTGGTTCTTTTGGCTCATTACCAGCACATGCGACTCTACTTTCATCGTATCGAAATTTAGTCCTGAGCGACCCTACTTTCAGAAACCCAAGTTCGTTACCTCCTCCTGGAAAGAAAGTCTCGGCGCCTGATCTTGCCAAGAGTGTTAGCTGGATGATGAGAGCTGGGCAATACACATTTTTGAAAGATTTGTTCAGAATGGTATTTGGCTTCCGTGTTGATGAAGCCGATTCTCGAAAAAATGTTAGTATCTCAGTATGAGGCTATGTTTATTCCTGACAAGGAGCGGTCCGCTTCTACTCGTCATATTCGCTTATATGCTTGCAAAGTTGGATCTTTGCTATTAATTCCCAGGAGTCTCCAGCATCAATGCTAGATATATGATGCTACAAATTATGAATTTGTCCCAAAAAATACAAGCAATGTCATTGTTTCAAAGGGCGGGATTGCCCCAAACGACAGGTTGTCCCAAGCAGCTAGATTGTTTCACACGGTCATATTGTCCTAATCACGGTCATTATCGCAAGCACATCGCAGCTTTGTGTCTATGTGAGCGTTGGGTGCAGGCAAATACTGCTTAATACTGTTTTTACCTATGCCTTCTCCAGTTTGCTGTGGATCATGACACGAATTTTACGAAATCGAAATCGAAGCTAACTATATTGGGGATTTTGGAGGCCTTTGTTTTATCTCTTTTATTGATACCCTTGCTGTACGGCGTTGTGGCGCGAGAAGAGGAAACCGTTTTTTCTTCCCCTGATGGATAGGATATATGATTGTAATTTTTTTTGGACATACTGACGTTATATATTTCAAATGTTATACCATATTCGCTCCCCAAGCTTTCCCCAGCACCCTCTTCAATGTTTTCATTCTGTCCTCTTTACGCACAAGAGTACTACGCTCTTTTGCCTCTGCAGGTATTCAACATCGTGAATTTTGCGAAGATAAGGACAACCGGAAGTTTAACTTTAGAAATCATGCATGCATCATATAAAGTTTAGGTCTCGAGATCGCAATCACATCACGTTACGTCTATTTGTTTATCTCGCATCGAAATGGCCATTAAGGAACAGGTAGCTTCGTTTCATGATCAGGTCACAGTACGTAGAGGCTAGGGTCCATTCTTGCCGGCTTAAAAATAGTGACGGGAATCATCATGTCATGAGGTATGTATGTACTATGTACGAAGTAGCATGTACAGTAGTGCCATTAAACAATAAGCGAGATCTACCCCGCAGGATGCCATGGGCGCTTAAAGGGAATGTAGAAGGTGGTGGTTGGGGAGGGCGGGGGTTGTGGTCATCTACCGGTAATCGAGGATCTTTTATGGGGTTGTCTAACTTTTCTTGAGGGGGGTTTTGATGTAGATGATGTGGGAGATTGGTCGTTTGGGGGCCGGAATCGTTTTGTTCGATTCGCAGCTCGGCTGTCTTTTCTTTCCCATGTGGTTTTTTTTCTTTTCTTTTCTTTTTTTTTTGGGGCGAATCCTCAAAAGGGGTGGGATGGGGTCATGGGTGGGTGCAGGTGGATTTCGCAATCGTCTCGGGGACTCTCGGCTCTGTCGTGTGGGTGCCAGTGGTGGGGATGCGTACCCGACTACTATATCATAATATCACCTATGAATGTGGAAAGTGGAATGTGGAATGTGTTTCCATGCTGCGTCTGGCTTTTTACGCCTTGCCTTGCCGTGCCTTGCCTTGCCTTGCCTTGCCTTTTTAGATTATATAGTGCATCTGTACTTTATTCCGTTGGAACTTGGAGCTTGGAGCTTGGGGTTTGGCTTTGTGTCTGGGGGGAATGGGGTAGGAGGTGGAGAATCTGGAGATTTCGGTTACTTTATCTTTTGTATGTTGGCGTAGCGTGTTGGCTTCTATCTTCTTCTGCTGGGACTTTTTATTATATCTG
>NGKI01000002.1:1587774-1609657 GCA_002162615.1 Myriosclerotinia duriaeana
GAAGTACAATGATGTCTTAAATCATGATATTCAGGAGAGGAGATGACAAGAGATAGGGTATATATGTTATGATTTTTAAATGCCAGCTATCATTGCTACGGTACGGCTTTTCCATAGGAATGTAGGTAATAGGTATGGATGTATTCACAAATCTAGTGAATTTGAGACTTGAAATACCTATGCCAGAATGATTGATTCCAGATATTCCCGTTGGTGGATTCTGAGGCTAGAGCTACACCTTCTACCATCCCTTGGGCGGCTTTCTGAGCGGCCTTCCTGTTCCTTTTTGAGGCTTGAATACCCTATTGATTCACCGACTCGGATCGGCCTTTCAGTTTGTTCAGTAGCGTTAAAGGGGGGCTAGTGCTTCAATTCGTAACCGAATAGGCCTCCCTATCCTTGTTGGTATGACCTTGGGAGTTTCCCGAATTGACATTGCTTGATCCGAAAAGTTGGGGCGGTATTGCAGATCCGGGTTTCGCGCCAACTGCTGATTTGTGGTGGTGGTGGTGGGGTTTCATGCCCACTGAGGCTTTCGTCCCATCGTATTTTGAAAAGTGCGTTGTGAGATATCGCAATACTCTAGAGAGAAGCGACGGAGGGTGGATGGAGTTTAATATGATGTCTATATCGCTCCACTGCCGAGTTTCGGTCAGATTATCCAGAAGAAAGATGATTATTGTGGTATGAAATAATGTGTGATTGAATTCCTTGCTAGTCGTGCGTCGATACGGAGCCAGGCAGATGATTGCTCTCTGGAGAAAACATTCCCAAAGCAGGTCAAGAAGATACCAGGCTTGCAGTACTATGCATGATGAGCATATCAAAGATTTATTCGTATCCAATGTGGAAGAACAGAAATGCTCTCGTGCATCCTACCGATAGATAACCTCAACATCCCCTTTCGGAAACTTGCGCAACCGTTCCATGATCTTCGCCTCTCCAATATTCAACGCCGTAGTGATCTGATCAAAACAGTGGCAACCATCCGTATACCTCTGTAACGAATCACCTCGTCCTTGTATGTGCATAGCGTGTCCGGAAACGATAGATGTCAAGTATTGTGAGGAGACAGCATATCTATGCACGCGATAGATGAGGCCTTTAATGACACCAAATTGGATGAATCGGCGGACATCGATATAATTGAGTACATTGAGACCTTGATCCATGTGTAATTTGAGCCATTCCTTCAATGTTCTTGATGTACAGAGAGTAGTGAAGAGACGACATAAGAGGAAATTGGTAAGACGGGGACCATTGATGTATACGTAATTTGCGCATTCATCTTGCATATCATCTTTGTCAGCCACGAAATCGTTCATTTCAGATGTGGGCGCGTAGATATTGCTGAATAAGAAGATATCGAGCATGAGGATGGAATCATAATAGAGAAGATGTTGTAAAGCGATCTTGGTAAGATCTAGGGCAACATTTGCATCATGGGCGATTCGTCGGACGTCTTTGATGCCGTCAATGTGCTCAATCACTTTTCTCATGGTGAGGTCCCAGGTGTCGTCGACGATCTCGGCGAATTTGATCTTGGAAATTGGGACGTGCCAGGATTTTATTGGGGGTGGATGCCTGTGTATAGGGAAGAGCTTCATGTTGATTGTGTTGGCATCATCTACAAAAATTAGTTCACGCCCCTTGCCATGGACACGCCAGTAGGATACATACCCACAGGAATCATGCACTCATTATAATTATTCAAATCCTCCTTGATAATCTCCAACAGCGCAGCAATCGACCTCCGATCCTGACTTTGAAACGTGCCCTCCTGACTCAAAAATTCATTTTGAATCTCCATCTCCGTAAACGTACTTGCCAAACGTTTCACCACCGCTTCATAAGGGATCTTATCCACCTCGACTCTGGTCACGATGCAGAAATTAAACATGAATTCATTGCGTTCGTATTTCTCATTCTTGATACAGACGGGATGGCCCAAGATGCGATATTTGTTCTCGGGATCACAAACGGTAACGTAGCGATTGCAGAATGCTTGACGGGGGATGATGTACTCGGCCAGTTTTTCAAAATCAAAGAGACGGGGTTTGTCTACATCGGGTTCAGGTACGATGCATCCTGGGGGACTTTGATGGACTACTTTTGTACCTGGAAGTGATGTCAGTAATCATAGGGATTGGAAGGGGGTATGTATATATATATATATATGCCTTTCTGAGGAAGAAAACGTGCAAAAAATATTCCTTCAATCATGATGAACGAGTTCTTGCGGGTATTGCTAGATAAAATTGACTGAAATCATTAATGTGAAGTCTTTCCTTATTCACGTGGTCCAGATCTCGTCCTAAAACATTCCATACACGTGCCACCTGGGCATACCATTCAAGTGCGGCCAAACTGTTTGATCAGATGGGTAAATCACGGATCGGCATTTCAGCCACATTGTTCCGTGAGAGGCGGAGGCTACTAGCCTACTACCTATGCTACCCTGCATATTGCTTAGTCATATGTGAACATCACATCAAGACAACGTTGAACTGTGATTTTGATTATGTCTCTATTATCTATTATTAGTTGTTTGTACATTTGATATAACTTTGGTATTCGGTATTCAGATTTGCTATTATTGTTATTGTTGTTGTTATTATGTCGTTGATATAGTTGATGTAGTTGAGCCTTATCAACTAGTAGGTAAAGATGAGGGAGGTTAACGGGAAAGGGGTGGTCTAGATTTCGACCTGAAGTAGCTTTTAAATCTTTTCTACTCTTTCCCCTATATGGATTGATCCTCATATATGATTCGTTCGCTAGTGCTTAGGGCCATCAAAAAAGGCATCTTCTTCACTGACTAAACATGGATTAGATGACCCACAAATTGATAGAAAACGTATCAACAAACTCACAAACCTCACAGGTCCGTTCATCCCGAAATCGTTGAGCAGAAAACAAAACAAAGATCTACTTTCTCTCCTATTCTTCATATTATCATTGAAACTACGATCAAGATGCGGGTCTGAATTTGTGAGGCTGTTAAAAAGTGCAGTAGTGCTTCTCTACAGCTCACCCTCACCCTCGCTTGAGATTTGAAGATCAACACATACACCACTTATATTGAAGTTAAAAAGAACTTGATCGGTCGTATAAGAAGCTTCTCTTGTTGGCGAATCTTGGGATAGTAACTGTTCAATCTTTTCCAAGCCTCTTGATACACATTTGGGATAGAAAGAAAGAGCTCAGTGGCGAGGCGACGAGATAGCACCGCGATTAAGAGAGTTTACAATCTATAGGCTGTTATATTCTCTTCACTTGATCAGGTATCATCAATTTCATACCCCTTTGGAGCTTATCCACATATCAAGGCTGTATTGAGCTTCTTATCACAAGTCGCTTCCATATCTTCACTTTCTGCAATCGGGTATACATCAAGCGTGTTGGTTTTGGTATTCCTCGCTTGTTGTAGTACTTGCTACTCTCAAGATGCCCTCTAATGAATCCCTAGATGGTCCGGCCACCAATGTCAATAGACCTATTCACTGTCAGTTTGTCATTCCACCTCAACTCATGACTAACATGACTCACCCCTACCATAGCCTTAGATCTCCCACAACTTTATAAACGCCCATCGTTCTCGGAGCTCTTGCAAGTACTGGAACTACTAAAACTTCCACCACCCTCTTGGAACTCACAATCCAGGAAGTCCCAAGAGCCCGATGATGCTCAGGGAATTTCTCGGTATCTGACTAAAATCGTCGGAAGCGAGCTCGATTGGCTGTCAGCGGGAGTATCTGGAGAGGAATGGGAACAAAGATGTGAAACTATTCATGATCTTGCAAGTAAAAGACTTGCCGAACGTTGTGGGCGCTCAGGTAAGAGATTCGATGCTTCAAATAGCTGAATGGTTGTTCATGCCACAAAACAAGAAATAATCTGACTTAATGTAGCAATGCCTGAGATGATTCGTACTTGGGCCATTCCAACATTTGGAAGTTCAAATGACCTCACTATTGAATTATGTGAGCCTCCACTCACTGGTGATAGCCTCGGTCTTAAAACATGGGGCACTTCCTTTGTCATGGCTAAGAAACTCGAGGAGCTAGGAAATCTATATTTTGGAAACATAATTTCCAACAGGGGATTGACAAAACAAGAAGTTGTGGCTTCACAAAGTAGTCCAACTTTGGACAGCAATTTGACAGTAAAAATTGAGCTGAAAATGGGGAGAGACGAAACAATGAACAAGAACATGACAATTGATGGCAATACGACAGAGGGAGGGGACATCATGATGGTCAATGGGCTGACAATGAAGAGCGACGAGATTTGTCGAGAAGGGCCAACAGGAAACACTGTTCTAAATGAAGGGAGAATACTAGAACTTGGTTCTGGAACTGGACTTCTTGGACTGACAGCTGCTATGCTCTGGAATAGACCCACAATCCTGACTGATCTTCCTGAAATTGTCCCAAACCTGGAAGTTAACCTCAAGAGAAATGGCTTTGGTCAGACCTCTGAAACTAATGTTAGTGCAGCAATCCTAGATTGGAGCGATGCAGAGCACTCTGTAGTGTTCAGCCTAAATCCCAAAGATAAGTTTGAGGTATGATACGTACTCTCTATACATTTTCTGCCTTTGTAGTTCCAATCCTGATCAGTTTCACAGATTATTCTTATTGCAGATCCCTTCTATGACTCTCATCATCCTCATCTTCTTGCCGGGGCTATCCCCAAGTTTCTAAAGAGCAATGAAGACAGTTGTGTTTTAGTGTCAGTTCCACTGAGAGACAATGCAACAAAAGAGATGAAGAACAACTTTGAAAGGCTTATGGCCAATCAGGGATATCATCTAGTCGCTAGTGGGAGGGAACGCTGTTTTGATGACTGGGAAGAATCAGAGCAGGATGATAATGATGGTGTGTACTGTTGGTGGGCCATATGGAAACATGCTGTAGCAGCATCTGCTCCTCTGTGCCTCTGATTTCATATCAGAACTCTTATTGGCCTTTTTTCCCTCTTGTAAATGAGACAACTTGTGAATCCAAATAGTAACAAAGCAAGTTTTCCGTGGCTGACATGATGATGGAGAATCATGTGCAATCTATATGCTTTGTAATTGATTCAAATTTGTTCAGATTTCGTTCCTTTTCTTGGTACTTAGAGGTGCCTTCTTTGAATATCTGATTGCTGTAAACCTTCTTATCTCTTATATAAAGCATATCAGTATGCAAACATACTTCCTCATTATATGATATTATAGAGCAATAGGATGTTATCCAACACCATCAACTCTCATCCAAGTATCATTCATGTCTTCCCTAAGAAAGAGAGGTTTATTTTCATGATCGCAGTTCAGACAAAAATGAGATGTAAGCTTCTGTTGATACTAATAACTACCTAGGAACGAAGCTAGGAAGGAAGCTAGGTACTCAAACTTCACTGTAGCTATCATCAGTCAACATTTTAGTCTGGAAATATTAAACAAAAAAATAATCTTGGGGGTTATTATAGGTAGGTAGGGTGAATTCTCAGAACCCTCATTGGTTGGCTTCCTCCGTAAAGTCTCTCAAAATTCACTTGTTGATCAATACAGTTCATATCCATGGATTGTTTCATTAAGAAATGAATCCAGCCACAACTCATTCTATCCCTCCCATATTGTTCAATTTCGAACCTTCAAATCAACAACTCTACAACCTCCAAGTCACTTTCCATTTCTTTCCCTTACTCCCATACATTGGGAAGGTTTGCTTCTTTGCAGCTTAGAGCCTTTACCAAATACTTTCTATATCATTTTTTTCTACTAGAATTCTGGCATCCTTCCGTGGGATTTAATATTATACCTTCCTCTTCTTTCATTATCTAGATCTTATCCTTTATTGGGTCGACACTCTTGCGCAAATTAATTCCGCATCGGATTTCCTACCAAGGTACCCAGCAAACTGGTATTCCAACCTGGCATTTTCTATCTTAACCTCCTCCCTTTCCTATACTTAAATATTCTGAACTCTTACCTTATCATTTGCGGAGCTCCCATGATTTACGACTCGTGTTCTAGGGAGAAGGACTTCTTAGACAGTCATTATTTTCGCACTCCTCGGCTGCTCCAACTTTCTCTACGAAACCGATCCCAGTCTCGCAGACCCCCAAAACGCACTTACTTCGGATTTTACAATCAGAAATCCTTCCAGAAGCATCAGAATCATCAGTTTTTCTCTTTAATTAGCCTTTGATATCGAATATTTGAGCGATTCACGAAAATCCATTTTCCCCAGCAGCCCTGCTGTGAATAATCAATACGTCCCATTTTCAGGTCTTTCAACCCCGCATATTTAAACACCTTCAAGACAAACTTTCGACGAACCTCCTCTTTCGTCCTTGCAACAAATAAGATTATTACATACAATACTAACTACTCTTCGATCCATAACATTATTCTCAAAAATTTCAGACCGAAAACGCTGTGCCAAGCATTCTCCCTCATCCGAGCCCCTCCTCCGATCTTCGGGACAACGACCCTATCCAAAATCACACACTTTCACAATACAGAAAATAAAACTTGCAGTACTATTAGGCTCAGTGGGAGGTAGATCGAAGGAAAGAAATCACAGAAAGGTGGACATCGTTCAAATTTTGACTCAGATCGTCACCATTGTCACCATCCTTACATTTTTCAAGATCGAGAGGACCTACAAGACAGGAAGCTATAACAGCAATAAGCGGATGTCGAATCTCCCCCCTCACAGAATCAAACCATTTATCAATAAGCTGGCACCCAGTCATTTAAGCAATCACCCTCATCAATCATAATAAAGGTTGGAACTTCGAAAAGCTGCAGGACATACGAAGATCTGTCTTTTGCAAGATTTCGACAAAGCATACAAAGTGCTCGAGCAACAAGAAGAATAGAATCACGAAGGTACCAATTTTCCAGCATCTAGCCGAGCAACAGTAAGGGATGTTCATGAGCTAGAGGTCAACCGGAAACTCCAAGGCCTACCCTTTCCAACTTTACAGCATATGAAGGATCCAAACAATAGAAAAAACAGATCTGCAGAAACTACAATAGTAGTTCCGAAGGCTCTTTTCTAGGATTTTACTATTATTTCTAGTAAAGAAAAACATCTGGATTTTTGGTACCTACACTGGTGTGGTTCTGAATAGACTTTTACTCTTTAACAATTTCGGAACAGGCATTACTACAGGTTACGTCTCAGAATCCTACTTTAGACATCTAGCCTTTGTTCAAAATCTGGAAAGATGGTGGGTGTCAAAACGTGGACTGATGATGGGATTTGGTATGTCCTCTTAGCATCAGAAATCCACAAACCAGAGATCGCTTCATCCACGAAAAATGGTAGACCAACCAGGCGATTCACGGACGAAGAAATAGCAGCCTTGTGTAAGAGAGATGTTATGGATTTGAACCATACCCCAGATGCAAGTGGTGTCAAATATGTTCGTAGTAGTAAGAAGTCAGAGTAAGTCCATCTGAATTCCATTTCATTCTCTCGGAGTTGAGATTTTCAATTTTATGCCTTTTCCTCTCCCGGAACTAGCAAATCATTTTTAATCTCTCCCGAAATGTCATTGTTTGTATCATACTATCTTTCTTCACTTAATAACTGTTTAATTGAATAATTGGTGATCATAAGGCTAACCTTGATGTTTCAGTTACGCTCATCCAAAGTAAGTCTTTCGTTTATATCCAACCAGTACCTTCATATACTACATAATCGTCATCTGTTTTCTTCTTATTTATTAGCAAACAATTTCCTCTGTCTCCAATTCAACATCTGACCTTTTTTTATCTTTGGTTCTTAACTGATGGTTTTTCTAGTGCACCACTACCTTCTCAGGCAGTATTAACAGCTATTGAGCAGCTACATCGTCAAAATGACATACAGAGTCAGGGTAATACAAGTGGAAGCGTGGCGAGTACTCTGCAAAATATGGGTAGCAGGGGTAGCAGCAGGGGTAGCGCCACTTCTCGACAGGCACAAGTCGCTGGAGGCTCTTTCAACACATCCCTTATTCAGAGAAGGCAGATGGGAGCTCAGGATCCTTTAAGGGTTAGCCAAAACCTGAACCATTTTGAGGATATGGGAAAACTTACTCCTGGGCATTCGAGGACCTTCCAGGGTCATCTACATCCAAACGATAGCGACAGACTACAACTTCAACGACAACAAACGATAGGAAGTAATTCTCAGGTTATGCCTACAAGAGGTATGTACTCCGCAGATGTCGATAGGTTATTTGAACCTGAAATGGGGAATTTGAGACAGCACAAAAGAAACCAGTTAGTATTTTCACAAGACAGACAGACTACAAACTTTACTAAAGCCCAACACAGTAGTCCAATGGATGATGGTAACAGACAAGGACATCGGAGCTCCATGAGGCAGCACAATCCACAGGCACAACAGACAATACGGCAAAAGATGGCTCCACAAAAACAAAATCCGCTTCTACTCCCATCTAGCGCTAGTCAGCCATCTCCATTGAGGAGACAGAATATGGACGACCAACAGAGAATGGGTATGTCAAACCAAGATACCAATACAAGCCTTCCTCGCAACTTGTACCAAATGCCGCCACCAGCGACGAATAACTTACGGAGAACGAGTACACCAATGCATAATGATAACAATCTTCCTCTGACCCCACAATATATGTCGTCAGGAAGCATGTATCAACCACATGGCTATCAACTGGGTTCAAATAGATCATCCTTCCAACCACAGATGCCGGTGTATGGTAATGGCATGCTTATGGAAGAGATGTGGCAAGGGAGCTATACAGGATATCCTCAGAATTTATATGGGGTAAGCGAGAACCAAATGATGCTGCCAAATCAGGGGTTTGACCAATCATATTCTGGCTCCCATGGTACACTTCAACATGGACAATTTGACAGAAATATCATGCCACAATTTGGATCGCCACAGACAGCCCAGGCGCAACAACAATCTAATATACCTCTTTCCAATCCTGGTCCACCTTTAGTCGCTAATTATGAATTCAACGGTATGGCAACTGCCAATTTCATGGGTCACGGGCTTCCACAAAGCACAAGTTACGCTTCTAACTTCCTTCCTTCCTTCGACTTTGGCAGTCCAAGTAGTGTTACTGCCCAACATGATATTATGTCTCAGCGGTCACAGTCGTCCGACAGGAATGAAAGAAACTTCAAGAGAAGTTTCGATGAGGCTGGGCTATCTGATACTGATTTCTATGGGGGTGGGTACTGGAACAACAAAAGACATCATGGCGATGGCGAGGGTAATCGTGGATTTGGACATATGCACCATACTACCCAAGCGTCTGTCCAGGAAAGACCAATAAATACACCTGAGCTCCCTACCGTTGTCCCAGCTCTTGCTCCGATTGTTACCTCCGTCTCCGCACGAACTGTTAGCCCTGCTGTTGCCCCGATCATCGCCCCTATTCCGCTCAGCCAACCTCGACCTTTCTCCGGCAGTCAACCTCGCGTCGACAGTTCTATGGATATCAAGGATCATGTTCAGTCTTTTCTGTCCTCAGAAAAATCACATGGTCAATCCCAAGCACAATATCTTGAGGAATCTCTCGAACAGCTTGAGGAATTTTCCGATGACATAGATTTATCGCATTTTTTTGATAGCCCTCCCCAAGAAAATATGTCTCCGATCACAACGTCAAGAGGACCTTCCGATCCCTCAGCAGAAGATCCAACTTCCAGTCAAATAATTGAAGGATTTTCTGATCAGCCTGTTCAGGTGTCTTCCAACGAGGCAATCCAGGTATCTTCCTACCAATATGAAGCTACTACAGCGCCCGTGGACTCTGATAGCGCAGTGGCCACTTCTTTTATGGACACGCCGCTTGAGGATCTGGATGTTTATAACATGCTAAATGACTACTTTCTATGAAAAGAATCTACCCGCATGAAGCACTCCAGAAAAAGTACCAGGTGCAAGGTTTTTACTGGTTTGGCTGATGGCATTCAGCAAGCAGACAACACATTTGAGAAAGCAGCATCATATATTTCATGGGAGTTACGGGGTTCAGAGCATCATATACCCCATCGACACGTTGAATTTATTAAATTCGATTTTCATTTTCTTTCATACCGCTACTACGATTTCACCTCCTCTTGGTACTTACAACGATCATATTAGAATTTGCAAAAATACCATCCAACATGTTGGTTGTGTCAGAGTAGCACGAATGGAGGATTTAATTACGAAGTGACAGCATTACAATGGAGCATATAGACATATAGGTCGCATGGGTATGACTTTTTATATCGTCATCTTAAGAGGAACTTGTTCAGGGCGTAATAGGATTCTAGGATATTTCAAAAGGGTGTCCTTTTCATTTTGTACTTAGGAGCTGAGGTAGGACTCATGCATTATGCTTTTCAGCAAGAGATTGACGACAATTTTTTGTTCTTTGTTTCCTTGGCGGTGGGATTTACCAGGTAATATTAGCCTGTGATGGATAGAACTTATTCATTCTATTTGAAAGGGAATTCATACGAGATATTTCGATTTGATTGAAGTTCTTCGCGGTTTTTTGTGGTGTTGATGCGATATGAGTGTGATATCTTGTGATATATGTGAATTAATTGAGGCATATGATTGAATTGATGTCTATGTGAGAGGGAATGAATGAAGATACTAGTTCATATGTATGTATTCATGGAAGCTTCATAAAACATTATATCCCATGAAGGAACCCTTCATTGCATAATTAATACCTAGTATATTCACTGAACTTATCCATACATGACAGGTATTTAGCCGAACTTATGGCCGGCATTCATCATAGCCGAGTTCAAGAGTAGCGGACGGGCAAGTTGAGCTCATAGCACAATCGAACTCGTACTTGAAATTTCCGGATAACTTTCGCTTTGTGAGAAATCATACCAGTGTAGTGGATATAGCAGCTGAAATACAATATCTTCTCTCAATTCTGAAGACTGACGATAGTTAGTTGTCGTTTCTCATCGTAGATACTATCAAGCACATTACTATCCCGTCTGGTAGGTGTATACAAAAATAACGGTAAAAAAACAAATACTTCGCCGCCCCAACTTATCGAAATTGTATGAGGCTTTGATTCATATATGCAAGAAATGGTGCAATGGCTTATTATCACTTTCGGTGGTTTGGATGAAAGTATTGAGAAGCCGATTTCTGACTCGGAGGAGCTGTTTCCATAGTGGAACACAATGAACTTGTGTATACTCCAGTTATGGAATTATGCAAAAATAATGGTCGAAACGAGAGGGGTATTGGTAGAAGCGAAGCTAAAGAGCAGAAGTTAAGACTTCCAAGAGCATTGGGTGCAAGCTGAGGAAGAGAAGAGAAGACCTGATAGCTGTAGTCAAGGATACTACCCACATGCCTCGAGTTGAATTTTAATGGGATGAGCCCCTCGCCTATCGTACGTGCTGAATGGAATCTCTTCCCTTTCCATTTTCTTCAATACTGTCGTCTTTGAATTTGTATATTTATCCATTCGATAATCAAATAGATATCAATGTCTACTGTCGATGATGAGAGAGGTGCGAACGAAGCGGAGCGGAGCGGATCAGCTCAGAGCGTTCTAGGCCCCCTAGAATTCACGAGTCTTTTCCCCACCAATCAGAGGTCGTGATGTTATGATCGATGACATCAT
The DNA here is from genome assembly GCA_002162615.1 of Myriosclerotinia duriaeana. Lineage (NCBI taxonomy): Eukaryota > Fungi > Ascomycota > Leotiomycetes > Helotiales > Sclerotiniaceae > Myriosclerotinia > Myriosclerotinia duriaeana. The sequence goes on from NGKI01000002.1 coordinate 1,599,406, forward strand.
GTCTGCGCCATTGCAGACTAATAATAAGTCTAGGATCTACGTGTATTTATGATTTCATCTCAAAATGCGAAGATTCAAATGTTGAGCATTGCATTGAATCTCTCTCAATAGAGACCATCCACAGCAATGATACAGACTGTGATGGACTCCTTAAGTAGAATCTTATTCGTTTGAAGCACGATATGTCCAAGAGCATTGTTTGAAGTGGTTATATGGCTATGGAGCGGTGGAGCGAGTTCGTATGATTCACGTCATCAACATATCTCTTGGACAAACAACACCCCATCAAGTGATGAGGCACTATAGTGTTATACGCTCTCACCCGAACACATAGTTTTACTTGGGGCTCGAAGGAGGTGTTGATATATGTCCAATGCCCGGTACGCCGTTGAAGTATTCGGGGTACACACATCCCGTGATGAATTCGTCAAGTTTCTCTCTGCTACCAAAATTATTGCCTTGGAATTTTCCAGTTACAAGGCGATTGAATTTTTGTGATATCTCTGTGGATGTTCTGATTGGACTCAGTATTACTCTTTTAGGTCACGGGAAGCGCAATGAAACCTCGCTTGCACTGACGACAAACAAAGGCTCTGTGATAATAACATAAGTTGTGCTTGATTCTTGCAAAGTCGACACTAGGGGAGTTTTTTTTTGTGACGAATTTAATGAGGAATGGCGCCAGTACCAATCACAGATGACTATTATATGGTCCTTGAGGTGGTGCAAACTGCTACACCCGAGCAAGTCGTACAATCTTACAAAAGGCTGGCTCTGAAGCTACATCCAGATCGGAACGCTAGTCACAATTCCACTGAAGCCTTTCAACTGGTATGTCAATTTACACGCCCAGGCTAGTCCTTTATATTGAGAATTTGCATAAGCTAAAATTAAAAATTGAAGCTCGGAAAAGCCTACGAGACGCTAAAGGATGAAAGCAAACGCCGAGCCTACGATCTTATTTACCCTTCTATAAAACGAAGTCGACCCTCCCCTCAGGCTACGCAAACACCTCGCACTCAGAAATCAGAATCACTCAGCGAAGCGGCACAAATCAACGCACTTCAAAAGTCCAAGCAAGAACGTGAAACACGATGGCAGACAACAAAGAATTCTTTTGTCTCCTCGATTCTCAAGGTGCAGGCAGAAATTCAACGGCTGGAACAAGAAATCAAGAATCTTGATAGTATTGTAGCTGCTGAGGCCGCAATAAAGGCACAAGAGAATAGTTGGGGAACATGGTTTTTGTCACCAATATACAAGAAAGTAGAGGCCAGCGAGGAGGAGAAAGAACGCAAAGATAGAGAGAGGCAGGAGAGAGGAATTGAGAAAGACATGAAGGAGAGGCGCTTGGAGTTAAGAAGTACAGACTTGAAGAGCAAGGAAGCCCTATTGAGAAAGGCAAAGGAGGAAGTGGACACTCAGAATCTAGCTGATGAAAGAAAGATACAAGAAATCCGATATAAAATACGGGCCAGAGAAGATAGGGGGAGAATGGAGAGGGAGAGAATGGAGAGGGAGAGAATGGAGAGGGAGAGAGAAGGGGAGAGGATGGCAAAGATTTGGGAACAGCAGAAGCAACAGCGGGAGAAACGAGAAAGGGAAGCAGCAGACGCATTAAGAAAACGGGAGAGGGAAGCAGCAGAGGCATTAAAGAAACAGAAAGAAGAGGAAAAGAAGCGGAAAGAGCTCTCCGAAGATCAGATTAGGAAATACTGCGAGCAAGTCACCAATCTCAATCACCCCCGGCCCTTTCTTCGCCACGAAAATAGCCGGAACTCCGCATCAACTTGTCGCCACGAAGGCTGGTGGCCAAAGATACAAGGTCGTAAGTCATGCCCAGAGTGCTCTGAGGTTTGGCCCTATCTGCTGCAGTGCCCGGGCTGTAAGATAAAGACATGTCCGAGATGTCAATTCGAGATACGTCGAAAAAGACAGCAGACTGCTGCTCAGACTAATAGGAGGGCCCCTCCGAGGGAGAGAAATAATAGCCCGCCTTCTTGGTACGACTAATAGCCTTGTTGAGATGAATAAACGGTCAAAACCCTCCTTTAGGCTTGGGAGTTTACAATCAAGGCTGGAATCGGCGTTAGTCTAAACCCGAGGATTTTTATATTCTAACACCGCTCTAGTAACAACGGATAGTTAGATACATTGAGTTACCTTATAGCTACAATCTTGTTTCTAGAGGGCCTCTGTATATGTTTTAGACGAATTCTCCCTCTGGAGTCTTCATCTCAAAAACATAACTGATGTCTTGCTATCTTCATCGGCTGGTCGCTAGTGACCTTTTATACACTTGATTTTCTAACAATTGATGTCACTCAGAATCTTCTCACCAACTCAAATCTCTAGTGACCAAGTTTTGACTTAAGTAGGGTCAGCAAGTTAATACATAGGAGGCTTCGAGATAACAAATCTGTATCGTCTAACCCACATATGTTCTTCTACGAGACGAGAAACAAAACGATGCGACGGATAATCGGACATCCTTATAGCCTTTGGCTTTAGATGGCGCGATCGCAGTATATAGACGTGGCATCTATTTCAGTTCTTTGGGCCTTCATTTTCCTTCATTGTCTTAACTTCATCCATCAACTTTTTTTACCCTTTCATCCCAAGAGGTAGTCCACCCTTCTGAATCGTCATCAATCTATGAATCAGGAGATGATATTTTCTATTTCTGTGCAGATAGGGCATAGAACCTAAAGACCTACATAGTCTGAATTATGAGGCTCCATATTCTTCAGGGCTGGTACCTAACTCTTTTATTTAAGAGACTCTTGTCAGGTATTAATGCCTGGTTTTTACTTTTGATTTTCTCCAAGTCAATCATCTCTAGATTCAATTCCTACAATGTATGTGATGATAATCTTCCATTGCATGAATACCTTCAAGTGCTGTAATCTGGCTGTAGTCCGAGGGATACAGAGAATTTCTTACGTGCACTCAACTCACTGTCCTAATTGAACGACCCGGCTCTAACCCTGTGGCAATACATGGAGGTACAAGGGCACAGTATTATCGGGGCCAGCGAAGACGAAATTCTCTATCTGATGGTCTTCAAGACAAAACCTGGATGAAATCAATTCAGGTGAAACAGTTTCAGAGAGATACAAAATAACGACTAATTATCCATAACGCGGAAAAGGATTTGCACGTAATCTCTAAAAATGGCCAATTTACGATACCTACAAGCGGCACTAACAATGAAATATAAATGGAAGAAAATACACCCATCAGTGTTACTATTGGGTTGATACTAATATCGATGCGATTCCAAAATCAAGTCCAGCAAGACTTTGACAGACCGTGTAGACACGAATTAGAATGCTTGAGAAGGAGTCCTTCGAAAGTAATTCTTTTGTGAAATGCTTCTCCGATAAGGCAGTTCAAGGTCTGAAGCTAAATCATTGTTTGTATATATAAATGATCGTTTGGGCTAGATGAACCAAATAAGTGGCTTTCATGGATAAACACTATATTTGAACTCAAAGATCATTCATCTACTTGATATGTAGGCTCATACCAACCCTTAATACTGCCTGCAGCTTACTGTCCGAGTATCGAGGGGACGAGAAGACCTCTGGATAACTAGAGTATTATGGAAAATTCTCTCCATTCCACTCCCTCATTGCAGCAAGCAACATAGCGTTATCTCATATCTTCTCTAACACTTTAATAAGTCGGATCTCGAGAGGAAGACTATGTAGTCAAGTTTCGCCGGGGGTAATCGCCATTTCGTCTTCACTTCTAGAATGGTAAGATAAAATTCCCTGTAGCGAGCTTGGAAATCGGATAGGCTATCCCGCTAGGGAAAATTTGAGTCTTGGGAGGGTAATCGCGTAGTCGAGTATGATTGGAGTTCTTTACCACATTACCCTACCCCAGGCTTGAGAATCCTAGCGTTCTATTGCCTATAATGAAGGAGGCACATGCGAAATACTCTTAACACCTTGAGAGCATATCAAAGCTTCTATCGCGTGAGGTAATCGATGATAGCACAATAGGTACGTTCTCACCACGTCATCTCCAACCACCTTGGTAGAAGACAGTAGTACAGTATTTCCCAAAATAAATGAGGAAATCCAATCTATCCTCGGATGTCTCGAGACTACAGCAACGCTATTGTCCCAGTGAGAAAGCCCATGTAGCCAAGCAGAACAGGATATTCTCGCTATGTTATCATAGAAAGTATTCGTAGGTTATTCCATGTAGCTATTAGGAATACATCTGATATGCTCCGATATTCTTGGATCGCAGCAATGCTATGGGCACGAGAACAAGGTCGTGTAGACAGCCATGATTAGATACCTTTTCTATACCATTTCACACTCTCTAGAGATTCAGGATACCTAGTGGAACATCGTCTCAAATGGGATAGGAAGCTTTGATATATTCGAGAAATTCCCCGATATCTCTACAGTAACCGTGATCTTCTATTAGCCAAATGTTAAAAACACACCTAAAATAGCTATTTTATTATGTTTTCAATTATAAAAAAGTATTACTTAATATTAATATAATCAATTAAGATTATATATATATATTCTTTCGATATTAATAAATATATATTTTAAATCTTGTTTATTTTAAACTCTTATAATATAGTTATTTATATTGTTAAAGTTTTTATTTAAGAAAGTTCTTGATTTTCGCTTAATTTACTAGTAAAATTATATGATTTTTCGAAATTTCAAAAATATTAATTTTATATTTAAATTTTATAATCAAAAAAATTCCAAAAAATATCGTTTTATTTTTATTAAAATTTGATTAAAGTTTAATATATATACAAAATTTCAATAGATTTTATCTATACTAGCTATAGATTTTTATAGTTAAAAACATAGTAAAATGTCTATTTTAGGTGTGTTTTTAGAAAGTGGCTAATAGAAGATCCCTAGTACTGTAGGCTATGGCAAAAAGATATCACGTATGGACCTTCAAGTAGCAAAGTGTTCGTAATTTGTAGTATATATACCATATTACCCGCTATAGTAACAGTACATCACTATCTCTATTGAGGTAGAGCATCTTGAGGTACCTATCATCTAAGCCGCAAAACGTTTTCCACACGTGCCAAATAGCACGATCCCTCTTTTAGCCCACCCCCTCTTCTAGCCTACCCTTCTCGAGAAAATTGGGCCTTGGCCTCAGCATCGCCGCGCTCGATATCCGCCTCATACGAAGCCTTCTGTTCTGCGAGCTGCTTCTTCAATGTCTCGTTAGTTGCCTTTTGTTCTTGCATGAACTTCAAGGCCTCAGTCGTGTCTGAGGCAACAAGGAGAGAAGGCTCGACAGTTGGAGGAGACTTGACAGTAGCAGGAGACTCGATAGAAAGAGATCCAACGTCAGAAGTAGACTCGACGAGAGGAGATTCATAGATGTAAGAGTCCTCACGAACAGGAGAAGAAGGTATCGATGTAGTTGGAGAATGTTCCTCAGCCGGTGTAAAACAAGCTTCAGCGACGGAGAAGAAGCTCTAGTAGGTGGAGTAGAACAATTTCTCACAATAGGAGAAGGAGTGATCGAATCGGTTGAAGAAGAAGGTTCAACAGCTGTAGCAGTGGTTTGAATAGTTCTCTTGAGCTTGATGACCGGAGCCTTACTCCAAAGAAGTATTATTGAAGACGTCGAAGTTGTAATTATTATTCGTAGGAGTAGAAGAATTGCCAAAACCGAACATGGCGTCAATGTCATCAGCTTGAGTGCGCTTTGGAAGGGAAGCAAGAAAGTCAGTGGGGATGCTGTTGTCTTGTTGCGGGACCGTATGGTTAGGAGCCGGTGCGTCGAGAAGATTGTAGTCGAAATTTGAGAACTCTGGACCCAGGTCAAAGCCATCGCAAGGATCATAGACACCCATATCATAATGACAAGGCTCTGGAGCACCGAACACCTCGCGATTGCTATTGAAAGATCCGAAAGCTTCATCAAAGGGGTCGGTGACGAAAGCGTCGGTGAAGCCGGTGTTTTGACCATGAGAAAACATGCCAATTGTGCCTTGGTTATAAGTAGGTTCTTGTTGAACAACATTGTTGCTCGTAATAGGATGAGAAAATTCAGGATGAGAAAGCTCAGGGATAGGAGACGGGGGAAAAGAAAGTCCAGGGGGAAGATCAGGAAGATGAACCTCGGGAAGAGAACTGTTATGAAGAGAAGGCTCGGGAAGCGGAAGCTGTTCCTTTGGAGTCATCTCTGCATAGATAGATTTGTATGTGTGAGACTCATAGGATGTACCAGGAGCTTGTCCAAAGATGGTAGCCGGAACACCAAACTGGTTGAGAGAGACATTGACCGGAACCACGTTAGGAAAAATGTAGACGTTGTCTTCGGCACCATCAATCTTGCTGAGAGTATTAGATGCTTGGCGACGACGGTCAACCTTCTTGGTGCGTCGAGCAGCCTTTTCAACTTGAAGACTTGGCATGCCAGCAGCCGCGTAATTTGCAGCGGTAAGCGGAAGGCCCATGGTACCGTTTCGAGGAGCAGGTGGAGCAGTTAATGGAATGTTGGCTGAGCGAGGAAGACCGCGAGCTTGTCTATCAAGATATCGTTGAAGGCCTGCATTACCAGAAGCCTGAACTTGAGCAAGACCATGAACAGAGATGGCCGACTCGAAGGAAGGGTTTTCGCTCAAACGTTGACGGAGAGAATTCTTGGGAGTAACAGCCTTCTTGCGGGATTGTGTGGTTGATGGTGCACCAAATTGAGATAGGTCCAATGAATTGAGGTTGTATTGATCGTAAGCAAATGGATCATAATAATAGCCAGTGCTGGACTGTGTAGTAGTTGGAGTTGCGGCGACCTGGGATGCATTTATTGGATGAATGCCAAATTGATTTTGAGAAACAGATGGATCGAAGGAAGTATTAGTGCCGGCTTGTGGAATGGGAGTAGATGGTGCGGATTCAACGTCGCTGATCTCACTTTCTTCATCCTGGCTACCCCCAGGAAAATCAGGAGCTTTGGCCATGACATGGTCATCGGCGGTACCATCGAAGTTGATCATAGTCTCTATGAGATCAAAAGCAGACTCAGGAACAGGAGTAGGCTTGGCCTTGCGAACGTACTTGCGCTTGGGAACACCGGCCTTCTTGGCGAGTGTCTTCTGGGAAGCAACGGTAGGAGGGCCATGCATGACACCACCGTCCAATCCAAGACTGCTTTGACCCCTGAACTGAGCCTCGTAGTAAACAGACTTGCTAACTATAGTGACGGTTAGCAGGAGCCATGATCGTGAAGTACGATTTGACTTACCATAAACATCCCACTCACTTTCACCAAGCGAAGCATAATGGTTGCGAGAAGCATGATCTCTGAGCTCATCGAGGCTCAAAACGCGCTCGAGTGCACGGTTAGGATCTCCAAGAGGGAAGCAAAGAGCGCAGACCCATCCCTTGGTGGTATGGACGCACTTGATATCAGCAGCCTTCTTTGGGGAACAAATTGGAGGGTTGTTTTGTGCCTGTGTTGTAGACATCTTGACGTAGGTTTCAGTTGGAATATGTAGGTGAAATGTTATGTGGTAAACGTGCGTGCGTTGAGGTTATCGAAGAGGTACTTGGTCACTGTCAGTAAAATGCAAACAGCATGAATGGAAAGGTGCTGTAACTTACATTCACAACGAAAAATCTTCCTGAGAACTTCGTGACAGGTAAATAAAGCAAAGCCAACTCAATTGAGTGCTCTGCGTTTGAAATTTTGAAATAACTTGATTTTTGTCAGTAAGTTGATAATAGCATGAATGGATGTTGTAGTTACGGAGGAAAAAGTCGCAAGTAGTAGGTAAACAAATTCGTCGTGAACGAGAAGCTTTGCGAATAAAGTCGTAGAAGTAGTTCTTCCACGTACTGGGTAAGATAGTGACAAGTAAGACAGTCGTAAAGGAGCCGTAGTAGAAGAAAGGTAAGATAGCGCGAAAGGAATTGAAGTGTATGTGAAAATAAAGTCTCAAAAGAGCAGCTAATTGGTACAAAAGGCTCCAAAGGAGTATCTGATAGTACACAAGTAATTGAATGTGAGAAGAATTGAAAAATCGAAGAACTGAATTGCTGCTTTGATTAGAAAAGAAGCTTGAGTGTACAAGTACAGTCACTTGAAGTTGTAGTAAGCTGTTGGGTATCTGTTCGTCGTTTTTTCGTGTTCGTGGGAAGAAGGAATCTGGAAGGAATTGAGAATTTGACAATTGAAATAGTATTTCGATTGTGCGTAGAAAATAAGCTAGCAAATTCGAATTGCATTCATTGACATGAATGTGGGTTACCTTGATGGGAGGGGGCTGGTAGGTAGGTAGTTGTATCAAACAACATGTCGTCGTTGATGTTCTAAGGTGAAGCAAAATGAAGTCTTTCGCTTAGCCAATGGCCATGGACTTCACGATATTCACTTCTCATCTTTTCCCAACCCCCTCCCAAACTCCTACGATATAGAGCAAAGCTAGGTGACTCGACCTTGGAGCCATAAGTGAGAAGAGCATAAGTGAGAAAGAAAGAAGTATACATGGCCTGAGATACTTCCTCCCTCTCCTGCGACCTCAAAGCCGCTCAAACCCAAGTCATATAGTGGTCATGACCCAACCATATCTTATCTCACTCTCCTTATGACCAAGTTTGAGTTTGTCTTTGGATGGAGTGATATCTACTGAAGTATGTCGTTGAAATAACCTATATACTCCTTCCCCAAGTGCCTGACAAGGCCGTGTGTTGAAGGGTTACCCCGCAACACGTGACCGACTTCGTGGGGAAGCGAAGGGGTAAAGCTTGGCATTATGAGTACCAAATTTTAGAGAATCATCTAAAGCCATTAATCGAAGCCCAGTTCCATACCAATTGAGGCAGTGCTGCAATTACAGTATCATTTTACGTCTCAAACGTCGAAGATTTCACATTTTGACCATTTCACCTTGTATGTTTTCAAACTCATTCTCATTTTCACTTTTTGGTGGAGTTGATATTCACTTTTTGAGCGACTTTCCCGTTAAAATGAAATTCGTAGAAAACAATTGAAGAGGCTGGGAAAACTCTGCACACAATAAGAATACAATAGACGCACAATAGGCAGCATATGATTTGTTCTAAGAAATTGAAATCAAACCCTAGAGCTCTCACTTTTTGTTATCTTCGAGCCGTCGCACACCACTCTCCATTGGAAACTTTATTCCAGCAAATTGAAAATTAACCAAGGGGGTTGGAGATGAAGAGAAGTGGTCTAAGTTTGGACTTTTGGTCTGTGAGAGTACGTATATACCTAGTTGGCGATAATCATATAGAACGGAGAGAATCTAGAAGTGTTCCGTCGACTGGACAAGACTTAGCAATTGGAAGTCAATAACAGTCCATGAATAATAGTCCTTCAATCTCTAAATGCGTAATTCATAGATGGTTTGTGAGCGTAGTCTATTCATGGTGACCGACTGTTTGACATGAGATGATATGTTGCCGAAAGAGATGATGGGCGAAAAATACAATATCGCATGGGATGGATGAGATTTGCGAATTATTAGTTCAATACAGCCCTTTTTCATCCACAGCAGATAAACGAGCTATCTATTTCATATTCATCATGGCTGAGATGAACGAAAATCTCACATCGTGACGGAAGCAAAGTGCGACTTTCCACCACCGATGAAGATCTAATAAGATAATAACCATAGATTCCACCTCACCGCCCACCACCCAAATCCAGCTCTATCTTATCACACGCTCAGCCTATCAGACCCCTCCATGAGATCTCAAGACATTTTGTTGCACATCTACAAAATGTGCATCTCAAAATAGTTGCCAAAAGAGGCCTTCCCACCAATTTGAAAAGCTTCAATTCCTCACATCCTCAATCGAGGTTCAAGAGGAGAACAAGTTTCGGAGACCCAACTCAAGATTCATCGGATTCTCAAAACTTTCTACCTGGCATGAATCTTATCCGCAAGTCACTGTTTTCACACTTCACTCCAATAGCCAATAGATGTCCCTTCATTTCTACAAAAGTAAGTGTTCCGTTGTACATCAATCCTCATTCCAATTCCACCATTCCTACCTAAATAAACCATTACCAATACGTAAAACACAACCTATATAATACCTATCCCTCCATCCACAAAAATCTCTCTCAAATTTCAAATTTCAAATCTCAAACTCCAAATCCAAAGTTCTCAATACAATCCCTCTCCCTACAATGCAAAACCTCAAGAGAAGCCCTCCTCCTCACCCACCCTCATCCAAAAATCTCATCCTGAACCTCAATCCGAACCCCC
>NGKI01000002.1:1609937-1659634 GCA_002162615.1 Myriosclerotinia duriaeana
CCCACCACAATCCACACTCGTACAACCAGGCCAACTATAACAAAACCCCACACAAACCGCCACGTCAGGACCACATATCATGTGGAGGGAAGCTAATCTTGCATCATCCCACTCGTGGACGCACTTCACTTCACTCCATACATATGAACATATGAACATATGAATTCTGAACACGATCGAAATGCATGTACGCATCCATGAAATACACCAGCAAAATCTCAATCAAGTCACTCCATTAACCATTAACCGTTGTAACTTTATAAACTCACAAACAATCAATCTCCATGAGGAATCGTTTTAATTGAAACATTAACCCGGATATCATATTACTTAATTGCATGCGGTATGGTATAATGCCCTCCTCAACCCGCCTCCTCCAATCTACCCATTGTGCCTTGTGCCGGTACCAATCTAAAACTATGAACACGCTTCCCTCCCATCAAAATAAAGGCGCTAGCCACCAAACATATGCAAGAGCATAGAGTATATTCACATCATACCAAGTGACTTTAGATCGCGCCACCATTCAGAACCTCCCTACCTAATACTTCCACCTCCCCACTATCCGCCGTTCTTCTCCTTTCCAATACCCATCTCTCGCCTTTCACCGGATCATCTTCCTTGGAATAACTGATTGACTCCGTGCTTACAGTGGATTTATGTTGTTTGGTATATGACGGTCTCCTAGCCTTCTCAGCTTCACCCTCGTGCTCGCTTCCCGCGGAGGGATCTTTTGCTATGATATTCTTTTGTTCCAATTCCGACGACGATGTATTCGTATTCAAATTCCCCGCATCATCAGTCTCTCTCTCCACCTCCTCACTCACAAGACTAAAAGCGCTGCCCTTCCTCAAATGTCCCCAAGGTGGTTGCACAAGGGGTCCTCCAGCCACCGGACTACCGCTCCCCTCAACACTCTTCGGGCTGCCATTTCCATTTCCATTACTACCCAAACTCTTCACACTCGCCTGACTCCCACCCCATGCGCGACTTCTCAATTTCAATAATGCTTCTAAGCTCATATCTGACGCCCTTTCAAAGTCCTGCGCAATCATCAATTGTGCCAGGCCCGGACTGACCATCGGAGAGCTACCCGACGGCGCATGTAGATGTGAGACCGACATGAAGGAATTGCGATTTGAATATTCTGAGCGCTCCGTGATAGGCGTGAGGTTAGGTTCTCGAGACGCGATTCTGCCGCTTTGACTTCGTATCATACCATTCATTCCCCTAGGACCAAAATATCCACCATTTACATATTCTGCCGAGCTAGCTGCAGGTTGCGAGTAAAATCCAAATTCTTGACCATAAAATCCATCCTGATCGTTAGCGAGCGCTTCGGCGTTGGCGGCAGCGATGAATTCATCGTCTTCTAATGCATCATCGTAATCGAAATCATCATCGTAAGATGGGGATAATTGTTCATATTGTGAAGAGGTATGGCCAGAATCTGGAACAAGGCCAGGTTGGTTTTCTTCGCGATCCGAGTCAATGTGAATTAAACTTTGGGTGCTATCACGTCGGAATTTGCCGCTGGCCGCTGCACTGAAAGCAGCCGCTGCGAGGGAAGCTTGGTATGCAGCAAGCTTATCTTGCGTTAAACCTTGCGTTAGTAGTTGAGCTGGTGCCGCCCTGTTGTCGGAAAAGGATGGTTGTGGTGCTAAACCTCCAGTTGGGCGATTGGTCGCTGGGGACAGCGGTGATAGTGTATCTTCTTTCAACTCCTCTGATACACCCTCAGCACTGAGAGCAACGGTATGAGATGTTTGTGTAGCCATGAATTGGTCTTTTATAGGTCGCCCATATTGATCCGTATCGTTGTTGTCAAAAACAGATTCGTCAAAACCACCTGCATCCCCACCTCCACCTCCAACTCCCTCCAGACCAATAATTCCGTCATCAAAATATAGATCATCGTCATCAAGTCCTGAAATTTGAGGAAACGATGTCGACTTAGAGCTTTGCTGCGGTACGCCTTCTTCCCGTATTTCATTTGGAGTCTCAGTGACTATACCAAGACCTTGACGGTTCGATTCTGACATTGGCTGCAATTCAGGTAGCTTTTGGGGTGAAATGTTGCCATCTGGAGAGATCGGCGTAAAAACAGAATTGGGAGGGTCCGGCGTAAGGTGCGGCGAGTTTTTGGTCATAGCAAATCCAATAACCTGTCCACTGGAATCTCGAGGAGTTGTCGCAGCCCCAGGGGTATATGGGCTCATAGGACTGGAGATGTGTGGTTGAAAGGTAAAGTCTGCAACATTGCCATCCAGCAGGCCTGGCTGCACTTCATCTTCAACAGGGACGACCTGTTCTAACTCTTGCTGTTCTTCTCCCTCTTCTATTCCTTCCAGGCTAGTATTGCTGATACCCGGTATCTCTTCTTCATATCCACCATCAAACCCTTCAAAGGCATCATCTTCGTCATAATCAGCGTTGACACCAGGTATCCTCTCCTCTAGCCCGTCATCATCCATCATATCATCATAATTGAAGTCGTCATCCTCATCATAAATTTGTTGATCGTCATCTTCCGGATCTTTCTTTTTCTCCAGTGCCTTCTGACGATGTCTGTCTTCAAGTAATCGCTCCTGTTCCGCCGCTCCTATCATATCAAAACTGAACCTCGAAGATGTACTCTTCATATGTTTTGGAATATCCTTTGCAGAAACATCCGATACATTTCGTGCTCGTCCCCCCTTTCTCGATGATGGATGCGCTTTCGGTGGAGTCGATGCCGGATCGATTGATATATGTTTTGACTCAACCGGAACAGGAACTTCAGCTTTCGGTGGTGCTGGGGGTCCAACATCTGTGGGTGACTTTTGCGCACTCAACATCCTGAGGTCCCCAACTTGTAATTCATCGTTACCTTTGGATGCCGAACCTTGATCAATTGGTCTTTGAATTTCTCGCGCATACGGCGGTTTAGGTGCAGTGAGACCAGACAAGTCGTTAGCTTTCCGTACATGAGGTCCCGCGGCAGGGTATTGCTCCTCTTCAAAGTTCTCCGTGAACACCGGTGTATGATTGCCTGCCTTGTCACTCGTTGTTGAATCCGCGTAGGGACTCCTTTGAAACGGCCTGGCCCCATCCGCAGCATTGACATCATTATGGGAGACATTCCTTCGTGGTCCTCTTGGAGCACTAAAGTCGTGAACAACGGTCCCTTTGATTCTAGGATCAAAATTGTCATTTGAACTAAAGTTTGTGGTAAGTGATTCCGGTGTTAACTGAGGTATAGCTTGAGAAGTTCTCCGCCGAGCCAAGAGAGCCATGGGATTTAGCATCTTCAGCCTTCCTTTAGATGAATGTGAAGGAGCCGCCACCTCGAGAGGCGGGGAAGGGATTCGAATTCCCGTAGGCCGTCTTCCAGTAGGTTTGATATCTGGATCTGGGGTCATCGGTCCAAAAAACTTCTTCGTACCTGTATCGTGGTTGGCGTTGGATTGTGACCTAGGATGGTCAAATCCAGTACTTCTCGCAGATCCTGGCCCTGTACTCCCCCCAGAATCAGGCGTCTGATTGTTCGCATATGACGGTGACTTCTGGCTGTTTCCAGATTCCGGACCTCCCTTTTGTCCATTGTTAACTTTCGCATCCCAGCCCTGCCCTCTCGGATCGTGGCCATGTGTCGTTATCTTCCCCGCGAGACTCAAATTCTCAAATGTATTTCCATAACCTGCGCTCGAGACTCGCGCAATTGGGGATAGAAGGTGAGGAGGGGAGATTGGCGATGATTCATCTTCGTATTTAATACCTTGGAGTCGTGACGGATGTCCATGGTCTACTAAACGCGCTGGAGGTTCGAAGCTAGGTATCTCTGCATTCGGGGATGAAGGGGTCGATGAAATGCGCCGGTGAGGCCGCAGATAAGAGAACATCTTGCTATGGGAGCTTATTTGAGAAGAAGCTAGACCCAAGAATCTTTTTCGAGCAAACTCTCGACGACAACCTTATATTCTATAATCCAACTTTTCCATGCACATTCATCATCATTCGCATTGCATTGCATTGGCGTTTGAAGGCCGAATCGTCGTCAGAGGGGCCGCAGATAATAGCTTTCCTTGGTAAAATCGACTAGAGAATCATTTGTATGTCGCGCAGGGCAAGTACCATAGGGGGATGGAATTGAATGTTAAGGTTTTCGAGACAGTGGTGGTATAATTTTAAATTTGGTAGGCTTGGTGACGTATTTTTCCATATAGTTTTTCGTTGAAACTTGTTTCATTTTAGTAACCCTGGATTTGAGGTGGGAGAGCTTACTGTGCATTACTACTCGTATACCTAACCTACCTAGTCTTTTTTCGCATACAGGATGAGTATATGTAGGAGTTCCAAGGTTGTTTGTATGTAAATTGTAAGTGTCGAAGAAAGAGACTTCACTCTCTTCCAAGGTTAATCAAAATGTAAATAGCCCTAGAAATCTATGAAACTTGCCTTACGACTGATAATGGATCCACTCTAAAAATAAACCATGCTATATTCCGTTACCGATGTCACAATAGAACAATAGAACAAAAGAGTGCATAGGTAGGTACTTTGTGCTTATTATTCTCAACGTTCAAGCTGTTTATCGCACTCGCTTTCCCTCATATTGATCTGAACATCTTCAAAGTACCTAATGCCAAAATCTCTGATAAATCCATGCAATTGGGCCTTTCTTCACTACCTACTAATATGACATAGGTACATAAACATCTCATCTTTCCTATCCATCTATCGAATATGAGTCTCGACAGAATTGTAAAGCAGTCTTTACTTCATATCTCCATGTTGACGCCAGCCATAGTCTCCGTCCCAAGAACGCCCCTTTCGACAAGCCTATCGAAAGATCTCCATGCCTTTTAAATACCCTATCAATATCAATACAAGTTAAATTATTCCACCTCCATTCCCATATCGCTAACATCTGCCTCCGTTTCATCTCCAGCAAGACCCAATAATGACTTCTCTATCATATCAAGATCATCATCGTCGTCGTCATTATCAGTCGCCAGACCCAAAAGTTCCTTATCCATATCATCAAGATCTTCATCCCCTCCTTCCTGACCGTCTGCATGCCCATTTGTCTGGTGTTTTGAGCGATGAATAAATGATTGGCTCGGCTCATCTTCTTCGGTTTCATCATCCTCTCGTGCGCCGTGACCATTGATACCATTGCTTGTCGAAATGCGATTGGTACCAATAACTCCAAGATTTAGTCCTTTTTGGCCATCCCAACGATTGAGTCTTCTCCCGGCACGTCGGAAAGCAGCTGCGTATGCTGACACTTCTTCTCCGAAATCATCCTCTTCATTTTCCAGTTGAACTAGACCCCCAAACCCTCGTTCTTTGAAGGGGTAAGGGTTTCTGGAATAAGTGTCATCTTCGCTGTCGCTAAAGGGAGATACCATTGCGTTCGTTCTCTTCAATGCGCGAATAAAAGCACCTTCCTGCTTACGCAACTTTCTCGCCGAATGATGCGCCTTTCTGATGCCACGGCTTAGAATGTAATCGACTCGCTGGTTCCTGTTCCGCTCTACTGCAATTTGATGTGCCGTTAGTGGTCGATGTCGCCTCGCAAGTGTAGCTGGTACTTCTGGCGCTGGAGAAGATCCTTCACCATTCTTACCGCCTCGATTTCTGGAGCCTGCATTAAGAACACTGTTAATACGCATGTTGCTGGCACCAAAAGCTCGAGGGGGCGGGGTTGAACGTGTGCTGTCAAGATCAGACTCATATCTGGGGCGAACCTTACTAATCAAACCTCCAGAAGTTCCGATCACATCATCATAACGAGGTCGAACACGACTCATAGTAGCAGATGAATTGGAAGCGTCATCGGGGGGCAAGTTGAGCTTCGGCTTGGGACCACGTTTTGGCGGGCCATGTTCTGCTTGGAAAGCAATTTGATCTGCTTCGATGATTCGTTTGCGTTCACGCATCTTGGATTGACCATACTCTAGCTCCTCTTCTGTATCGACGTTTTCCAACAATTCTTCCTCTTCTGTCATATCTTGTAATCGCGGAACCCCTTGATTTCTAACATCGGTTTGATAATCAACACCAGACCCAAATGGATTCTCATCTGCCCCTTCTTCTGTAAAGTCAGACTCAAGATAGAACCACATTAACCATAAAAATGCCTTTGCCCTTGACTTGCTGGTGATTTGAGTGTTCATGATAAGGTCGAAAAATTCGCGGTTTCTAGGGAAATGCAATTCTGTAATCTTCGAGGCGTATGTAGCAAGAACGAAGATAAGATTGACTGGGTTTGTTCGAGGTATCGGCGTTGCCTTGATCCTATCCAAAGAGCCCGGTTCAGGCCGATCCTCAGATGCGCCCTTCAGAATAGATTTGAGTCTCGGCGCATCTTGAAGCTGCTTGTAGGAGTTCGGATCTTGTCGAGCTTGTAGAGATGGAATGGCGTGGTAGGTACGAAGTTGTGCTCTCATTTCTGGGAAGACTGAAATCTTGTTAACGGGTAAATACGTCGAAAAGATAATTACTCACAATTCAGAGTGGTGTTCATGCGACCGAGATTAACTAGAAGGCACACCATTGCCATGTTTTTTGCTGGCTCATGTTCGCTCAGCAATTTATCCCTCAAAATCTTACTCGTCTTACTACTCCTGGCCATCGCATCAATATAGAGGTCTGCGAAGGTCTGCTTTGGCATGGTTTCATCGTAACTGTTGGTGAACACAGCATTGTCGTCCTCGAATATTAGCTTCAGAAAGTCATATTGGATATCCTTTCTCCATAAAGGCTCTCCATCATCCTTTTTGAGATGACGGATTTTGTTGTTCTGTGGCCCAAGATTTCCTTGCATAGTGATGGGTTGATCTTTGTCTTTATCTTTATCTTTCGCAGATTTACGTGCGCGCGACGTATTTCCACTTTGTGTATTTGTGAAGTTCTCAAGTACGGGGGATCTGCGTTCCTCGTCTTCAGTTGTTATATCGTTGGTTTGTTTTGTCGTTGGTGGTGGAGAGTTTTGGGCAGAGTCGGTATTGCTGGAAACATTTTTTGAGGACGAGGCTTTAGAGTTTGCTTTAGTTGGTGATACATCTTCCTTGTCAGAAGCGACAGTGACGAATAAATCTAATGAGTCAGTCATTCTTTTCTATCAGTCAGTCAGTCAGTCAGTTACGCTTTTTGCACAAGAACCGAGTTAATAAGTACTAGGTAATAAGTAGCAATCACATCAACGAAGTAGTGATTCTTTATTAATAGAAGCTTTGATTGAAGATTGAAGATTGAAGATTATAGAATTGAAAATATAATATTGATATAAGATTTAGGGTTAATTATAGAGTTAAAAATTGATGAAGATAAAAATTGAAATGATCAAAATGAAGGTTGTTCTAATAATTTTGAAGCTTCTCATATTTCTATACTCGTACATTTTATTATGGTAGTAGTACTACCTAGGTACCTAGTATGTAGCAAAGCTTTACCTATTATTAGCTAGCTACTGTACTTGAGTACTTGTCAATCCACAGAATCACATTGTACAAGCAACTCAATATTATCCTAGCCCTAGGTAGCTGGTTGTCTGGTCAAATTAGATGTCATGATTACGAAACCCATGCATCTGTGGCTGAACAACGGTATCTACTATCTATGGATAGTCTTTATAGGTCAACGTAGTATATGAAGTCGAGGAAGTGTACGAAGTATAGGTAGGTAGGTATTCATAGTAAGATACCTACCTACCTAGTAGGTAACTAGTAGATATATCATCTTTTTATTGTTTTATATTTGTGCTTTTATGTTTGCCCACCTGCAGTGCTTTTATATTTGCGCTTTTATATTTGCGCTTTTATATTTGCGCTTTTATATTTGCGCTTTTATATTTACTCTTTTATATTTGCTCTTTTATATTTGCTCTTTTATATTTGCTCTTTTATATTTGCCTTTTTATATTTGCTTTTTTATATTTGCTTTTTTATATTTGTTCTTTTATATTTGCTTTTTTATATTTGCTTTTTTATATTTGCTTTTTTATATTTGCTTTTTTATATTTGCTCTTTTATATTTGCTTTTTTATATTTACTTTTTTATATTTGCCCTTTTATATTTGCCCTTTTATATTTGCCCTTTTATATTTGCCCTTTTATTTATGAATACTTTTATAATCCGAATCGGAACATAGAATTATCAATCTCAACCTAGGTAACCTACATGATACTTCTAGCTGATGAATTCGAATATATAGGAGCCTACCGGTACTTTACTATTTATTACTCACCCATTCCCACCAGTCCCATCACTACCACAGACCTGACCTGGCCTGACCTGGCCTCACCTTATTCCCCCAAATAATTAATCCTTTACCATGGGAACATGGAGTACCAGTTCAGTCTAGCTGAGACCAGGCACTGCAGATGATCCGACATTAATAAATCGACTACCACCCACCACGCTCTGGCGTTAATTACCCTTACCTTCCGTAGGTAGACGCCTTACCATTCAGAACCATCACCACCCAAAAATCCCGTATCCCGATGTACAGTGTACTACTACTATACCAGCAACCTTAACAATCCCTCTCATTACAGTAGCCACCCTCTGCGCAAGAAAAGCCACACATACATACATACATACATACATATCCTCCCATTCCGCCTCCCAAGGATCGCTTGGATACAGGCATATCGGCTCTACAAGCGTTCCATACGAGAACTGCCGTTGAACCTTCATCTCGTTTGCATCTCGTTTGCATCTCGTTTGCATCTCGTTTGTTTTTTCCTATCTGGAACGACCGCCGATCTAGGAATCTTTTAGATGATTCAATCTGGGCTGAGTGAGGGGGCAACAAATCTTGTCATTACAGTATGAGAATTCACAAAACATGGCCTCGGACTTCCTTGTCATTCCGTTCCCCACGTTCCGCAACCTCCGTAAAGTTGTAGTCATCGCCCGGTACCATCTTGAATGTTTGCGAGTGGTCAGATTTCCTGCATTCAATGAGGCAGGTCATGCGGTGGCTTCATCAGGGGGTAGCGAATGCAGTGCTACCAAACGCTTTTAGTCTCACAATCATCACATCTTGTCAAACGCTTGTGGTGATGTTTTTGAATTGGGAGGAAATCTCTCTAGAAGTCTAAAAGTACATGTTGAGCTGAATCTTCGAGTCTAATTCTAGATACCGGAGCCGCGCGAAGGCAAGAAGCATAGAAAATGAGAAATATGGTGTTACATGAGAGTAGGCTGGAATCAACTTTTGCCGAGGAGATAAAAAAGTCTGAGACTGACATGAAAGGGAAATAGTAAGGGATTGCGCAAGTATAAGGAGAAACAGGGCCTTTGTATCTTTAAAAATATCCTCCTTTTCGTTGCCTGTCCACCGTCTATATCGATAAGAACAATATCTTGAATGAAAGTCCAGAAGAAGTAGAAGAAAAAGTCTAAAGTTGTTATACAGTGTATAATCCAGACCATAGCAGCAGCCCAGAAAATCGCGTCGAGGTCTTGAAGTATAATTAGGTCATTCCGTGTCAGCATATCGTCGTGGCTTTGGCTCAATGATCTTCACTGATCAGTAGTGTCATACTGGTTGATTAATAACCAGAAGTTCCACTACCGCTGCCAGCTGCACTTCCATAATCGTAATAGGCTTGATCACCCTCGTAGGAAGCAGCAGTTTCTCCCCCGTAATAAGCTTCTCCTTCATAAGCTGGGTCGGGATTTCCATAGTAGCTTGCCTCATCTTCCGGTTGAGTACCATGTCTAGATGCATCCTCGCTGGCTCTACCTTTCGAAACGACGTGCTTCATAGAGACAGAACCCCATGGCGAGCCACCGGCGTCAGCGGTGTCATAGTATACATCATTTGGATCAGCTGTATGATAAGAGTGGCCTGCATGAGCACGGTTTTCATTATCTCGATCCTGGCGCTCTTTTTCCGCCTTGGTCTTATCACCTATGGAACGTTAGTCGTTGAAATCTGGGTGGCATATTGACAACTTACGGAACTTTCTTTGCGCGTTTCTGTTCTGCACTCTTCTTCTCTCTTCCAAATCGGTAATATCAGACCAATCATCCTGCTTTGGCTGCGATTTTCCAGAAGAAGAGCTTTTACCCTTGCCAGAAGAAGAGCTTTTACCTTTGCCAGAAGAAGATCGGTGGGAGGAAGACATTTCGGCTTCGGTTTCAGATGCTGACGTGAGCTTCGGCTCTGGTTGGATGATTTGATTGTAGTCAGGGTCGTCGACTGTAATGCAAGGAACTTCAGATGCTCGTTTTGGCTCAACAGGGTGCTCAATGTGCTCTGATTTGTAAAAATTGGCCCTTTTAACGTTCAGAGGATGACTTGTTGCGCGAAGTATAGTGTACTGACATCAACAGTGAAGCTTGAAGCTTTCGTCGAGATCTCTCTCAGGATGGCGAGAGTACTCGTCAGGGTGGTTCACTATGCTGAGTACACGAGGGATTGGAAAACAACGAGAAACGGTGTAGATGTAGATGTTGAAGTGTTGTTTGATATCAAAGAAAGATGATTGATGGTGATGTTGTTGTTTGATGAAGGGAGACTTCCCTACTTTATAGAACTCAACGGTGGCACGGTGGGCAGATTTAGTCTTCATTTTTGGATATCGAGATGATATATAAAGATATTCATAAGCATGATTGCAAGAAAAAAGAAGGAAAAAAAAGCAAACCAAGAGTGGATGGAAAGTCAATAGAAGCACTGCCTCCAGACGGATCAGGTATATGACAGCCACGACAACATAACTGGCTATAGGTGGGTAAGAGTAGAATATGACTGAATGAAATATCGAGAAGGTCCCCGTTCCTCTCAGGCAGCCTCGCCTAAATTGGACGACGACATGATCCATTGATTGGACTAAGCATACATGTGACCTAGTATAAAGAAACTCCTCCTGATATAGGAAGGATGTGGGGAGGATGTGGAATCTTAGATCGCTAGGATCATGACGATAGTAGAGCTCAAATTGATGAGATAATGGCCTTGAGATGTGATGGGGGCCATCCATTTGAAGAGGAAGATGGGGGAGGAATTGACTAGAATCCTTCTCGCGGCATTACCGGTTTTGAGCATTTGGAATCAAAAGACTCAATGGTAGATTTCTTTGTGTTTCGCTGTGAATGCCAGAACAGAGGAAGGACAATTGAAAAAAGGCAATTGTAGATATGGTTGGTAGTGAGCAGGTACGCACTTGCAGTACCGTATTAGCTTCGGTTCCTGCATACGAAGTAGGCCTGCCTTAATTAGGTAAGCTTGGCTAGGCTTCACAGGGGGTCGATCCAGGCAGACAAATCCCTAGAAAGAAACTCCCATTTGTGACCGACGTCCGTATAATTTATTTGATCTGGGTACGGCGTTAATGAAGTAAGTATCTGAGTGTAACTTCTTACAGTACAGGTACTTAAGGTAGGTAGTATGAGAAGTCCGGCAATGCGTCATGGATCATGAAACAGTTCGTCAACTATTCCTTTCTTCGAACGAACGATACGGATACCAAATAGGTTCACAGATCTCAGCTACGTTCACTAGACGTTATTTGGTGCATTGCGCCGTGAGGTCACTTACAATTTTGATCACTTGCTCTGAAATGACGCACAAATACAATATCATATAAAGTCTTCGAGTCAAGACTCGTAAAGTAGTGTAGTGAGAATGGTTGTTGATACCATTCAATCAGAGTAAGGGATGACAAAACATTGGACGAGAACGTTGGGAAGCCTTGCTGTGCCCGTGAAGAAACACATAATACGACCTTGAGCTGGATGGGAATGGGGATGACAGATCTGGGTTGGCTGGATTGGTTGGATTGGCTGATATTGGCTTAGTAAAATGATCTTTCCTTATGGGTTTCAAGTGATCCCGAGTTCTCTAATTCGAGTCCCGGCTGCTGGGTTTCCGGCATCTACCGTCATCCCAAGCTATAGTCCAGCCTCCAGTGGCTGACCTGCATGGATCGTTTATGGGATTGAAAGCTTCAACGTGTAGGAGGACAGCTTTAAAGTAGCGAAATAGTAATCTGGAGGAAAGATCCTCCGGCCTTCCAGGAAATTTTCCAGCACAGCCAGGTCCTAGGAGTCATCCACAATCAGAATATGACCAATACCCCGTCATTATCGTATAATAAAGAAGAATATTCTCGAAAACTGGAGGCGAATGGACACATTTCATCAAAAGGTAGTATCAGGCACATTTCGCAAACTGCTAGAATGGGAGATGTACGAGGGAGGGAGTGAGCACGAACGAGCCCACAAAGAGTTGCATCCGGCGAATGGTCACATAAAAACTACATATCCCGATCCCGACCCCGATCCCTATCCCGCTTGGTTAGATTTCCGAGCGTTGTTAAGTAGGAATAGTATAAGGTGAGACACGGGGAGAAAATCTGGGAATGGCGTTGATTGACGTCTACGCCGCGAAATTGTAATTTCACTTGGCCTGATAACCGACCCCAGCCGTCTAGACTACCAATCGTAATTCAGGTCTAGAGTTGAAATTCAACTTCAACATGCTTTGAGTTGATCTGCATCCTCGCAGGAGATATCTTCTAAAAGACCATGACCTGAGGATGAAGATCCCATGAGTATCATAGCAGAGCCACCTCCTCCCCAAGCATGCCATACACAGCCTCAAATATAATCTTACATCAACGACAAGCTTGTCAATCTAGTCATTTCCTATCTAGCACGTTTTTCCTCTCCTCTCCTCTTTGCTCGAACTTCGGCCTGTCTTCTTTCACCACCATCAATCTTGTGACCTCTGCGATCTTCCCACAATCCTTCTTTGATAACAATTTTCGCCGCATTTCCTCCTTTGGAAGGTAGCACATGAGGTCCGATTATGGTATGTGCTCCCTTGATACGCAGACCTTGGACTGGGACCATTTGCTCAGCCAACTTATCCCCAGCACTGCCTCCCATGGGCACATTGACGACGATTTTTCGGTGTCCCGGGGAGGATGTTGCGGTAGCTATACTGTGTCTCGGATCTGATGAGGGCACTTCAACTACGCGCAGCTCTGCGATTCCATTTTCGATGTGTTGAAAATCTCCGCCAATACCGTATTGCCCTTTTCTAAATTTCTCGCGCCAACGTAGGAGGTAGCGTCGACTTCGTGGAGGCTCAACGCCCCGCTCTCGTAATTCATCAGAGGTCAATGTAAACAGTGCTTTCCAAGAAGGAATCTTCGATGCATGCTGGCTCAAGTTCCGTCCAATGAGTGTAAGAAATGTTTGAGCGTTGGGTACAAATGGTGTAGGGCGGGGTACAGGCGGTGCCTTCATGCGGTGATGCAGGCTTCGCACTTGAGTACATGTGTTTGTTTCCGTAAACGGGAGGAGAAATGAGGGAATAGGTCGTAGCTGGTAAGGCTTGAGGATCATGATGGGTAGATTCTATGAGGCAGTCAATAGGGCACCACATCCATAGCATAGGATGGAGATGAGATTTAATTATACATACCCAAGGAAGAATGATGAATGATAATGGATTCCCGAAGGTCAATGTATTAATACCGAAAGCTGCATGAGTTTTATGTCAACTTATTGCGTGAATTTGTGTCAAATTCAGTCAATTCAGTGGACTTGTGTCAACCTTGGAACCTTTATTAGAAGGCTGTAGGTAGCTGGAGGTATCCATCCCATGGACCGGTAGGTAACTCTAGTATGATTTTGCTCTGGAAAATCTTTCATCATGTGATGTATGAGGAATAAAGTATTTCCGTTGTCCGAGGTTCCAGGTTAAACTAAAATCTGAAAAGCTTACCTAGGTACCGAGTAGGTAGGTACTAGGTAGGTTACCTAAGCAGGGATTTTCTCTTATCGGTTATCGCAGTGCATACCTAGCTAGTACTTCCGAGTTCCATACAGTTTACAGTTTATGTCCCTCCAACACTCTCTCCTTCCCTACTCACAGATTTATTAACTGTCTGTCACCATTTCTGACATTTCTGACAACCTCATTTTTATTTGAACAATAATATATCTATTATTGTCAAACTAACAAATAGACCTCCTTTCTTTATATCCATTAATAAATAAAGCAACCTCTTGCACGTGGAGCCTGTGTGCTGCTTTGAAGTTTAAACGTCATTGGTGAAGAGGGTCGTGGTTCGAGGTTCGGTCCAATAATGCCTCCTAAGCGGAAAAAGCCTTTCAGCATTATTCCTGACAACTATGTCTTTGCACAGGAGTTGGGAACACGAAGAAACACTCCTCAATATTACAATGGTAATAAAGGAAAGGAAACATCTGTCCATGATGTCAATGATGCCCATGATGCCCATGATGCATCTCCGTCGCTTTTAAGTCCAGAGGATGAAGCTCTGGCTTCTTTTGTAACTGTTATCCCTGATAAATTAATCGATTTTCTTACCGCAAGCAAGGTAACTATTATTGTAGTCCATATTCAATCGTTGGGTTAAGACTTTGGAACTGTTCATTTATCAGGCGCTGACTCGATATTCTAGAACAATTCGGAAGAACCCTCATGCAAACGGCGGAAACTGATGACAGAATCTGAACCGGAAGCATCGAGTGGTCATGTCTCGAATGATTACATCGTCGTCAAGCAGTCTTCATTAGAAATCAAATGTGTTGGATCAAAGTTGTCCTCAGATAGCACCACCTTGAGTAAGCAGAAGGTTCGCTTCAATTGCCACTGGAGTCGGCAGAGCGAGAACGAGCCATCTCATATCACAATACAAGATGACAATGGTAACCCTTTGCTTACCGTGCCACTATCGCTTGAGTATACATTGATGAGCATTCTGAATCCCTCCGATGACGTCCTCATTTGTCTGATGGTTGATCGAGACTCTAAAAGGCGTGCCCGACAACCAAGTAAGTTGTGGACAGAGGTTGGCATAAGTTTGCAAAAGAGAGACGACTCGGAGTACATACAAGTCCATTTTACTATCAAATGGGAGGTTACAACTCAGCCCGAGCTGATTCAGCCAAAGAAGACGGATGCCCTGTCAAAGATATTAAGCACTTATTTCCCTAATTCGAGTGGCACGAACCTGGAATCGCTCTCTGCCCAGGATTTCTACCAATCTGCACATTCTCCAGATTCAGATGATGAAATCGCTGCATCGATCGAAACACCAGGCTTAGATTCAACTCTTTATCCGTTCCAAAAGCGAGCAGTTCAATGGATGCTCCGCAGAGAAGGTTCAGAGTGGTCTCGTGCGACTGGAAGTGTTCGGGGCATGCAGCTCAAAGAAACAGATCACTTGCCACTCTCATTCATCGCAGCTACAGACGCTCGAGGATGCCCTTGCTATATTAGCCACTTATTTGGAATAGTTGCCTTTGATCTTGCTCCTTTCTTTGCAATAGAACAAGATATCAAGGGCGGCATTCTTGCAGAGGAGATGGGATTAGGTAAGACTATAGAAATGATTGCTCTGTTGACTCTTCACACCCGCCCTAACCAAGGTCCGTCGATTTTCGACCCTTTCGCAGGAGAGAATCTACAGACGACAAGTGCTACCCTGATCATAGCACCACCATCAATTTCGAGTAAGTATTGAATCAAAATTTGATGCCCCCCATATCATTTGTTAACAATTTTCAGAACAGTGGATCAGTGAGATCCAAACCCACGCTCCGCATCTCAAGGTTATGTATTACGAAGGTATCAAGAACCGGAATGTTCACTACACAACTACAATGGAAGATATTGCCACCTCCAATGTAGTTATTACTACGTATTCCATCCTTGCATCGGAGATACATTTTACCAGTTTGAATCCACAGAAAAAATTACGTAGGGAGTCAAAGTACCAACGGCCCAAATCGCCTTTGATGCAGTATTCGTGGTGGCGTGTATGCCTCGATGAAGCGCAAATGGTTGAGAGTGGCGTTAGCAAAGCCGCAACCGTCGCAAGGATGATACCTCGAATCAACGCTTGGGCGATTACAGGCACTCCAGTATGTATTTACAGCTATTGATTTCTTTTGCTCCTCCCAACAGGACTTCCAGTTGTCCCAATGTTCGCAAAGTTGCGAAGCATTGGAATCAACATTTCAAATTGACTTAATGTTTCTAGTGGATTCAATGCATCAAACTGTTTGAGCATATAAAAGAATTAACAATTCAGAACTCCCACGACTGCTCAATATCAAGTTGTCGTGTGAACTATTAGATATCTTGAAATTCTGCTATTGAATTACTAAAGTAGCTGAGATGTACTGATTCTAGTGTAGGTCACAAAAAACATCAATGACTTGCTAGGGTTACTCATATTCCTGAGATCTGAGCCCTTAGTTTCAGTATGGCAATCGCTCGTATCCTCGAAGAAAGATTTTTGCAGTGTGTTTCGTACTATTAGTTTACGTCACTCGAAGCAAAGTGTTCGGGACGAGTTGGAACTACCCCAGCAACGCCGCTTCGTGATTAAGATGCCTTTCAATCCAATTGAGGAACAATACTACCAAGAATTGTTTGGTCAAATGTGTGAAGAATCGGGGTTGAGCACCGAGGGTACGCCTCTTATCGATAGCTGGGACCCAGCGGATTATACCGAAGTGATGAGACGATGGTTGACACGGTTAAGAAAGGTGACATTGCATCCAGAAGTTGGCGGGCGCATCAAACGAACCCTCGGGCGAAACCACAACGGAAATGAGGAACCAATTATTCAAACTGCAAGTAAGGTTCTGGAACTTATGTTTTCACAAACAGATGTTGCGATTAGATCAAACCATCGATTGATTCTTATGTCCCGGTTAAAAAGAGGACAGTTGTATGAGAACTCACCTCGAGTTCAAGAAGCCCTCAAAATCTGGGAAGAAGTCATCATTGAATCCTCTGTGGGTGTGAATGAAGCTCGTGATGAGTTATCTGGTGAAATAAAGTCGGAGAAAGCCAAGCTGGCATCTCGAGCGGAAAACAGTCCAGATTCAGCAATATTGAAAGCTGACCATGCAACTACCTCAAGCCAGAACCAAAGCTCGGGGGTCGTTGACTCTGATATCGATTTACAAGATGCATCGGACCCTTCCTCACGGGTAGGAATAAGTCGGGCACGGTTAAGGGCTGCTCTAGAACTGCACCATATAGCGTTGTTCTTTCGGGCAAATGCTCACTTCCAGATCAAGGACAATGAGGAAATGACAAAGCCTGGTTCTCCCGAGTTTGAAAATCTTGATAGGCTAGAGAGGGAGGGTTATGACGCAGCCAAAACGTTACGGCGCGAGATCTTGCAAGAGGTCTTTAACAAAGTAAACACTATGATGACCGCAATCAAAAAAAATACGGAATCACGGATAGTTGTCCAATTGCCCAAATTCGCCCCCAGTACTCACAGAGGAGGTGGGCCCGAAAGCCGCCGTATTATGGACGACCTTGAAAGTCTAGGAATCAATCTGGACAGTCAAGCCTATCAAATTCACCAATGGAGAGAACATCTCATTCGGATTTTGTTGAGCCCCTTGGTTGATAACGACGATGATGGAATTGAAATCAATGGAGATGAATACGAGGATTCTACAAAAGTGCAAGAAGAAGTTGTAGTATACGTACAAGTGTTACGGACAATGATTGCCGATAGACTTGCATCGTTGACTGGAGTGCAGAATTATCTAACCAACGAAGAAGCTAAAACTGCTTTACGGGAGGCAAAACATGGCAAAGGCCCTTCCCCAGAACAAATGATTGCGCTATTCAATGTAAGGAACCGATTTATCCATAAAGGTAATAGTGTAAGGGGAGCTTTATCGGAATTCCGGACCCTCTTGTCCAATCTCAAGGGAGATCGTGCCCGAAACGAGCACTCGATTGTCGAAGCCCAACTAAAAATGACCCACAAACATCTCACGGATCAGACGAAAGCAGCTGCAGCTCTAGAAAAGGAATTAGATCTTTTCACAAAGTGTATGAATCTTCGAGTAGAGTACTATAAACAGCTACAAGCAATTTCCAATCAAGTGGCTCCTTATACCGGTCCCAACAACGATCAAGTCGCTGAGAAGATGTTACAAGACGAGCAATCACTTGTTAAGAGCCTCGCTATGATGAAAGCCAAGAAAAGATATTTAGTTCATCTAAAGGAGGAGACCGAAAACCCTAAAGCCCAACGAGTATGCATTATCTGCAGAGATGAGTTCGAGCTTGGAGTTTTGACTGTCTGTGGGCATCAATTTTGTTCAGATTGTATCAAACAATGGTGGAGATGTAAGAGCTCAACTGCTTCAGGTGTCTCATACATTTTACTAACTTATTGAAGCACATCATAGATGTCCTATCTGTAAAAAGAAGCTAATTCATGCAGACCTTCACGAGATTACCTACAAGCCACAGGAACCAACACTGACCATGGAAGGCGAGGGGGTTCGGGAACCACTGAAGGAACGATCGCCTAACTCCAACTCCCCTCGAAAATCTGCTATCTATTCAAATGTCAGTAAAGCTACTCTCTCCGCCATCAAGAACGTCGAACTGCCTGGTAATAGTTCATTTGGCACCAAAGTTGATACTCTTGGTATGTAAACAATTGATTCCTGTTGATAAAACCGCTAATGATGTTCAAATAAAAGCCCGCCACATTCTTTACCTTAGAGAATCTGATCCTGGCGCAAAGTCAATTGTCTATTCTCAATTTACAGATTTTTTGTTGGTTCTTTCTCGTGCCTTTGACACATTTCGCATCGGCCATTCTTCCTTTTCATTTAATGGGATTGAGAAATTCAAGAACGACCCCAGCTCGGAGGTCTTTCTGTTACATTCTCGGGCGCATAGTGCTGGATTAACTCTAGTTAACGCTAGTCATGTATTCCTCTGCGAGCCTTTATTGAATACGGGTCTCGAGCTCCAGGCAATTGCTCGCTGCGATAGAATTGGTAGAATTCTCCTCACTTCCTTCAAATTATTTCTGTAATAGACAATTAATAACTCCCCAATTTTGCAGGCCAGGTAAACGAGACGCATGTTTACCAATATCTGATCAGCAACACTATTGAAGAATCAATTCACGAGTTATCTGTCAAGAGACGATTAGAGCATTTGGGACATGCAGCCGGGTCAAAAAAGGGGAAAGGAAGAGAGCTTAGTGATGAGGAGTTAGTGGCAAGGGGCCTGGAAGAGGCTAATAGTCTCGAGTTGCAGGAAACGATACTTGCGGACCTTCTAGCTAAGGGTAAAGGCGGTGAACTCGTTTCAGAAAATGATCTTTGGGCTTGCTTGTTTGGTGGAAGAACAAAGCGTAATAAGGTAGATCTTAATGGCGATGGAGCGATTGAAAATCCGGATGGCACAGCAGATCTTGATCGTGGCAGTGCCATGGGAGATTGGCTAAATTCTGAAGATACGGTCGATACAGTGGATCTTAATGGCAGCGGTGCGATGGAGGATCCGTTCGTAAATGGTTAAAAATCGGAGGCGCGTTTGTTATGATGGGAGATACCATGGAGCTGCTTTTTGACAGGCATTGGAGTTATCATGGTTAAGATATCAGGAGTGGCCGTAATCGGGTGTTGAAGGATGATTTGGGACGCGGAACACACATATACAATCAGTCATAAAGGGAATTGTAGGGACTTCGCACATAGTTTGCGAGTGAGTGGTAACTTCAAAGCCTCATCAATATAAGAATGATAATCACTAGTTTCGTGCAATTTGAAAAGTATTGGATGGCAGTGATCGTGGCTAGAGACAAAATTCTAGAACTACCCCGACGTCTTATAGATATGCCATCATTCAGATAACGAGGAATTTACCTGTGTTGGTAGGAAGACGTAGGTCGGCTGGCTTAGTCAGTTAGCCCATCAACTCTTTTGGATTCCAGGTACCAACTCTGCACATTCCTGACGAATTCGACTGAATATGAAAGGATTCCACATATCCTTCAGCTCTGACTCCTCTGAGCGATTTTATGGCATTCACATCGACTCGTATCGTGTCCTTCCCAAGTGTCTCTTCCAGCGGAAGGGTAATTTGATATAGTTCCCCGAATACCACCTCGTAATGGGAGTCTGAAACATCCAACCCTTCTACCCACAGCATACCATATGAGAGTGGTCACTATAGCACTCTCCTCCAAAAGAACATCAAAGAAATTCCGAACACTACCGCATCTATAGTCGTCTGCCGTATCATGGGTCTACCTGATGAGTCCTCGAAGAGAGGTTTAGACACTTTGAAGCATGGTTTGGCATACCCAAGTATTTGGATGGATAATTCAGTGGCTCGATAGAACCTCGCCTACTGGGTGGGAGGAGAAATAAGTGACCTGGATTGGGTATGCGTGTAAATATTTAACATTATCTTTTAATTTGAGAAAATAAATCAACTACCATAAAAATTCAAGTCAAAATAAACTGATCACCTCAGAAAAAGTCTCTAGTGGTAAGTTACGTCTGTTTCTTCTCCTTCCAATAGCTCGCCTACCTAGGTATGCTCTGCCGCTGCGGCCCCGATTGTATGGCGGCGCGGAGAACGATTCCGACCGATCTCCATCTCACTTCCCCTCCGCCCGATCCAAGCGCGCCCTGCGTTTCCCTTACCGCGCGAATCCGATTTGGGATTTGAGTGTTCATCGCGCGGATTTCACGGAGCCGCAGCTGGATGCTGCACATGCGACTCGATTGTTAGAGTTCTTTCGGACTTGTGTCCAGCGCTATCAAAGTCCCATTCCCTATCTGATGTTCAAGAAAGCGGCGTATGTACTCTCGGGCATGGAACAAGTAGGAGCTATCTACTGGCAAAGCGGGCGTGAGGGGGTGAAGACACATGGAGGATGGACGGTTGATGGTTTTGTAGCGCGGTATGTCAAGTATGAACAATTCACTCGAGAGTGGAGGTTTTTGCACGCGCCAAGCCCGATTGCGTGGCTGGAAGCGCAGATGCAGGATGAGCTGAGGAGGGAGAGGATGGGCGTGAGGAGGAGAAGAGTCCCGTGGATGGGATTGGTGGAGGGTGGTGAGATGGTGGAGGTGGAGGTGGTGGGGTGGGATGCGCTGGGCGAGTTTTGTTGGGATGATGGGGAGGAGGGGAGGGGGTATCCGAGAGTATGTGCACATGGAGAGGATGTGGATGCAGGGGTTGAAAACGAGAATCCTGAGGTTGTGGTCAAAAATGAAGAGTCCGAGGAGAGCGGGATCCAAAATCCAAAGTTTGTGGGTGAGTTGCGGAAGAAGAAACATGGGAAGAATGGGAAGAGAGGTCGGCGATTAAGAGGGCAAAGCCGGCAGCGTTGAACATTATTTCAAGCTCGCAGTGATCTGTGAGTGGTTCAAGCGTGGCTCTTATACAGTTTGATTATTTGATAAGTTGGAATGCGGGCGTAGTCTCAATATTTTTGAGCTTTTTGCCTCGTTCGTTCCAAAAATAAGGTACCAGGATGATTTTGATGATTTATTTTCTTAGCAAAAGTCATGAAATATCATTGTTTTCGACACTAGCAGGCAACTCGTTCAATCTAAAACAATTACTATGAACAGAAACGACATCAGCGAAGCGAACTGGGATAAGACTATGAAAAGGGGAAAGTCGTGGTGGGAAGGAAGGCGGAGAGGAAGAGAATTCTCCAAAAAGCGAGAAGGTTTGGAAAGGGAAAGAGCAAAGAGTGGATGGGATGGAAGGGGATAGGATACTCAGTATGAGGATTCGGAAAAAGTGTCCGCATGAAAATGTACAGTGTACATCGAGCATCAACACAATGCTCATGAAACCCATCGAATCGAAATGATAGAATGACATGAGGCAGACTTCTCCATTGTTCGCAAAGTGCCTACTCAAATATCCTTCTTCTATCACACTACCTCTATCCTAATCCAAATTTCCTACATCCAAAACATCAACATACTAACTTGAAGTTCATAATACCCCTCGGGATCACATTCCTGGAATCATTGTCGTGTAGATGTATAAGGCATAATGACATGTCATTCCCATGCTGCATCTCTATATAACAGATTTTCTTGCAGTGTTTCCACGTTCTTCCATACATCGTAATCTCATCTAATACCCTTAGTACAGAATCCAGGAAATAATACTTGGGAGTCTATCCACTCGTTGAGCCCCTTAACCCGAATACGTATAATAACTTGGGCAAAAAAAAAAGGTAAATTTCTATCGCTGGTATCACTATCCTAAGACAGAGACATAGTTTCCATTCCCCTTCCCCCTTACCGATGGCAAAGAAATAATGCTATGATCCCCCAGCCATGAGGCCACCTTCAATGCCAAGTCGTACTAATAATTGTTGTAACAACACATTTACATGTGTATCCACCACCACCAGAACGCCTTTCCGATGAGTTGAGTGAATTATTCCTACCATCCTCTACTGTGCAATAGCACCTCCCCCTGGTGGCCCCTTGGGTCCCTTATCCACAGGTTCTTGACTTCCGGGAATTGGTGCAAGTGTAGTACCCATACTTTCAGGTACCTTTATGCTTCCCGAAGGAGAAATTGTCCTGCCCTGCAATTTCTCTCCCCTTATAACCTTAAACGCTTCTTCTCTATCTAATGTCTCATAGTCCACTAAAGCTTGAGCCAGGAGATCTAACTCCTTACGCTTGGATTCAATGAGTTTCACAGCACGAAGACGAGCCTCCTCAATGACACGGCGAACTTCAGATTCGACAAGCAGCTTCGTTCCCGCAGAGAGCTGTTCATAATTTGACATCAAATCTACATTACCAAGCTCAGGTGACATTCCAAATCGAGTGACCATATTGTATGCAACACTCGTAGCGGTTTGAAGATCCTATTTGCAAACTTAGTATTGTTTCTTCGTTCTCTCAAAAAATTAGATATCAGCAACGAAAGTATGAAGACCTACGCTAGAAACACCACTAGTGACTTTCGTGGGACCGTATTTAATTTCTTCTGCTACTTTACCCCCCATGCAGACATCGAGCCTACTTTCATATTCATCCAAGGTCATCGAGTATTTATCCATTGCTGGCAAGTGGAAAGTTATACCAAGAGCACTTCCACGAGGCATAATCGTAACCTTGTGTAATGGATCTGTTCCGGGGGTAAACATAAGAACGAGGGCGTGGCCTGCTTCATGATAAGCTGTCATTTCCTTCTCCTTCTGGGAAATAACCATGCTCTTTTTTTCAGCACCCATCATTATTTTGTCCTTGGCCCATTCAAAATCCAACATGGATACCGCTTGAGCCTTTGCTCTACTCGCGTGGACAGCAGCTTGATTAATAATGTTCTCGAGTTCCGCCCCGGAAAATCCTGGTGTACCAGAAGCAAGTGTTTCGATGTTGACATCAGGAGAAGCAATGATCTTTTGCATATGATGCTTCAAGATCGCCAATCGACCACGCACATCTGGTAAACCAACGACAACATTTCGATCAAATCGACCAGGTCGTGTAAGAGCCTTGTCCAATGATTCGGGGAAATTAGTAGCAGCTAGGATGATGACGCCATTGTTCCGTGCAAATCCGTCCAACTCAGTGAGCAGTTGGTTGAGAGTTTGCTTGGAATATGCCGCATCCCGAGCATTTCTTTTTCCTCCTATAGCGTCGAGTTCGTCGATAAAAATAATGGCAGGAGATTTGCTCTTCGCAGCAGTAAAAAGTTCTCGTACTCGTTTTGCACCGACGCCGACGTATATCTCGTCGAATTCACTGCCAGACATGAAGAAGAATGGAACGCCAGCCTCGCCAGCAACGGCACGAGCCAACAAAGTTTTACCAGTTCCAGGAGGGCCGACCAGCAAGACACCCTTCGGAAGTTTTCCGCCGAGAGTCGAGAACTTTTCCGGATTCTTTAAAAAATCTACGAGTTCTTGAAGTTCATCCTTTGCTT
Source organism: Myriosclerotinia duriaeana (assembly GCA_002162615.1). Classification (NCBI taxonomy): domain Eukaryota; kingdom Fungi; phylum Ascomycota; class Leotiomycetes; order Helotiales; family Sclerotiniaceae; genus Myriosclerotinia; species Myriosclerotinia duriaeana. The sequence continues at coordinate 1,633,684 of NGKI01000002.1, forward strand.
CATCGCAGCCGTGAACATCCGAAAATCTAACGTTCTGGTGTTCAGCCTTGGCCTCATTATCGGCTTTGACTCCACCGGGCCTTCTAGCAACAAAGGAATTGAAGCCTTCAAGCATCATACTAGCAATGACCATACTCATATAGGTGATAAGTGCAAAGTAGAGAGCGAATTTAACCCATTTGAAGATGGTGTTGCCCATAGTCTCAGCAACAACAACATACATAGGAGACTTTTTGTCGCCAGAACCAGATGCTTGACCGCGAGGAATACCAATGTTACCACCCTGAGAATTAGCAGCAACTGCTTGACCAATAGACTGCAAGTGCGCGTTGCCAATATTTCCTGGTTGTCCAGAGAAATTTGCCATACCGCCGTGCGTTTGTCCTAGCATACCTAAAGCTCTGTGGTATGCACCTTCACAAGCAGGGTTCGATGCGAAATGACCGGTTTGATATCTGTCGGCAATGATTGCAGGCATATTTGCCTTCAAAAGCGCTTGGTACAGAGCATTCTGAGCTGTGGCGCTCGTCGGATTCTTGTTGGCAGTTTCTTCCAGATGAGAGAGTAGATTGTGTGATGTACTATTGCCGAAAAGAGATCTTTGCTGGTTCTTGAAGAGTTTGGTAATCGGCCGGTACTGCTGTGGTCGCAGAGACGAAGATATAGACATTTGTCGACCATGCGCCATGGCTAAAATAGATGGAGCGGGAACCGTGGACTTTGCAGTAGAGGTGCGTTTAGGGACTGAGATAAAAGCATTTCGACGACTTGAGGATACTGAGTCGATGTGCGCGTTTGCAGCCGATCTGGTCGAAAGCTGTGGTGGTATTAGCGGGCCCAGTTCAACGAAATTAAGACATCGATTTCTACGAACCATTCGCGCCGATGACATAACCGTCTTTGCACATTGTGTTTCCGGTGCCTTTAGCACAAAAAGCCTCAGAGGTGTAGCCATCTTAGACAATCCATGAGATGGTGTTGCCATGACTGGCAGAACCAGATAGAATTATATTATAAACTCCTCCTTCCAACCACCACCGAGTATATTTTGGGGACTGGTCCTAACAGCTTTTGTTGACTATATCGGTATTCATTCGACAAAGTCTAAGATATGAAGTTGATTGAACCTCGATGTCGAGGGCGGTGTTGATTGTTGATGCCAAAATTGGACAGCAGAAGGCAAACTTGTACGGAGCAGTGCCCAGGTGCATCATGTAATGATAATTCGCTAGACCAAATATGGACTAGCGGAATTTATCAATGGCCAATTTCCAATCACCAATCAAGTGCCACCATACCAAGGATGGATATGCTGAAACTTGAACCACAACCACTACCACGTGTTGATCAATCCGGTACCTACTACCTAGCGGGTAGGTAGGGAGGTTCCGATAAGGGAATTGAGTTTAATTCCACGTCTCCAATACTATTATGATTGGATTTTCCATACTAGGTATATATATATATATATATATATATATATATAAGATCGTTTTACCTACCTAGATGGAGAAAGGTGCAAGATGAATTGTCTACAACCAAAGAATGAAGTTAGACTAGAAGGCTAGATAGGTAGGTAGGTAGTGAGAGGAGAATGAGCCTAGGTATCTAGTAGATAGAATCTTGGAGTATTTACTACATAATGCGAAGAATCTTTATCAGTTGAAAACTCTATTCTTCAGTCTGCCTTTCACTAGGTACTACAGTAGGTAGCCAGAGAGAACGAAAGCAATTTTCAGATATAGATCAAATTATACTATTTACTACTATTTACTACTACTAATACTATAGATACACACAGGGGGCTTCCCTTTCCATATCCAATACCAAATCCAATCCCATATCCGAAAACTAATAAACAATTAAATAAGTATTGATACAGATGGCAAACCTTGCCTTGATCACCAGCCTCTAGACACAAATGACATACTCATAGCCGAGCAAATAGTATATAACATAAAAGTAATGACCTCGTTTGACTCGTGGCGACATAGTACAACCCCCTCATTATGTACCTTTCCCTCATCTCCCCTTCCTCCAGGGCCAATTATTAGATTCAGCCTCAACTGTATGCAAAGCTGAAGGGACGCTGCTATAAAACAAGAGAAGCAATAAATGTAAAAAATGTAATAAAAAAGTGACGGTAAGCTGCCTATGCGAGACGGAAAGTTGAATGATGCGCAGTGATGATAAAAGAATCTTCATCGCGGAATCGTGGCGGCTTGCTGGTTATTGTGTAGCTTGCGGACGAGATGAATTCGTGAATGTCGTTAATGTACTAGGTATATCGCGGATAGACTCAGAAGTGAAAACTTTTTTGTGGATGAAATGAAACAAACGGCAGCTCTGTGTGCCTCAGTCTTTGGGTATACGCCGTCTGATTAATGATACAATCGTTAAAAAGAAAGTGTCGAAACGAGCGTGTGTCGGTGTGACTGTTCAGTATCGTCACAAGTTCTCAATGCGAGCACTGGGCATTTGTAACGATGGATCATCGAATGTCTCGAGCTTGGGCCATGGGTCGCTGAAGACAGTGATTTGAGGATACATTGGTACATGGCTTATGACTTCCGGTTGTTGATAAGGAGAACTGTCGTACCATTGGCCATGCTCGGGAGGTTGTGGATATTGTTGTTGCAAATGATGCGGTACTTGTAAGACTGGCGATGGAATTGAATGAGGTTGTGGCAAATGCTGCTGGTATTGAATCATTGGTTGAGTGTCAGTTGGAGATGGGCTGTGAATGGCGTAGGTGGGAACATGAACTGAGTGCTGGGTGTGCGTATAGTATGGCTCTTGAGAGACTGGACTAGCGCGGGAGTGAGAAGAGTAACTACTAGGGCTGCTTTGCAACAACTCCTGAGGATGCCTCTCCATGGATTGTCGTGGGATGTGGTAAGTCTGAATCGGCGCTGGGTTGGTGTTCATGGTTGCGACACCGGGGTTGTTTTGTTCTGGGATGTAGTAAGAAGCATGTTGAAGACTAGGTTGTCTTTGGATGATGTGATGATGCTGATCTGAAATGGGACCGTAGGCTTGGGCACCTCCTGAAAGACTGTGTCTGTGGTTGTATCCTTGTGGCATCGGGTATCCATCAATGTGCTGATGCTGTCCAAAATCCGCGAATGAATGCGCTCTGTGAATCTGGTGTCCGTGTGTAACACCTGGTATTGCCAGGTGCTGAGTCCATTGGATTTGGCTAGAGTGGTGTTGGGGAGTGGTTGGCGACTCTCCACTGTCGGAATCGGATGTATCACAATCATCAAGCTCCGATGAATGAACACCGCGCTGATGTGAACGACGTTGATGCTTGACCATGGTAGTCTTTCTACAAAAGCTATCGCAAGTTAGTGCTGATCTATATCGATTTACTGTGGGACCAACCTCTTTAAGCAGCCTTCGTGGGCGCATTTGTAAGGTCTCTTGCCTGTGTGAATACGTCTATGGCGCGCAAGACTGGATGACTATATTATATTTAGCAAGAATCTCATCAACTTGTGATTGCGGTTCTTACGTCAGAGAATCTTTTGCCGCAGCCAATGTGTTGACATTGATGGGGCTTTTCGCCAGTATGAGTACGGATGTGCACGGTCAAGGCACTTCTTTGAATGAAGCTTTTCCCGCATCCGGGGGTTACGCATGAGTATGGTCTCTCATTGGTATGAATGCGATAGTGACGCTGAAGGTCAGATTTCCTGTTGAAACTCTATGATACAATGTCAGCTGATGTTGTAGCCGTTGTAAAAGTAGGTGCGTACCTTGCTGCATGTATTCCAGTCGCATTGGAAAGGGCGTGCATTTTGCTCGTTCTCGACTAGCTCCATGACGTCCATTGTGTATTCCAGAAGGTATCGTGTATAAGTCGAAGTATTAAGTCTCAAGGAATGTTTGGTCGGTCGTTGTGTCCGATCCTGTGGAGATTCTGGTTGAATGATTTTCCGGTGATGTGAGATATGAAAAGTAAATTTTGCGATGTGAGTTGCTTGATATGCAAGTGATGTCGATCAGAGAATCGTGATAATACAAAAGCGTCCAGCGCAATAGCGTTGAGCGAGAGTGATAAGTGGTGATCTGACTTAGAGATGACCTTGAGATGAAAGTATTATAAGAGTGAATTCCACGAAAAGGAAGGCTACGATTGTTCTTGTAAACTATGTACAAGAATAGCACGAGACTCCCAAGAAGATCTGGGGAAGGTCAGAGAATTGAAGACTGGATGATTTGGTGAAATATCAACATGGGAAGGAAGAGGTCATATACATACTCTTCGAGATGCGGGATGTGACCGGAGCTTGTTGATCATCAACCCAAACAAGGAATGGTGGGGCGCACGAGCAATGGAAGGAAACTGTGAACGTGGGAGAGGGACTAAAAGTCGATGTTCCTGGATCTAGTTCTAGCTCGAACTGTGTGTGCCGGTCGATGCGAGTGGCTGGACGTGGTGTGAAAAAAAATATGGCTTCTTGGCAGGTAAACTTGACTAGTTGCTCAAAGATGGTCTGATTGTTTCGACGTCAAAGTGTCCTTGAAGTAGTGTGAATGTGTTATAGTTGCGAAACAAGGGACCACCATTCTATTCTTGAAGTAAATTCGTCGGGATTTTAGTGGCGGCTGAGATCGTCGAGTCTATTTTTCTGGGGGAGTTGAGAGAGGATGGATGATGGTTGTAGAAATAGCTTCTGGTTATGGGATCTTTCATGAAAGAGGGTGCAAGATATGGATGTCCAACTTTTTAGGTGGGAAATACCGGTAGTCTTGAAGATACAAAGCTTCAACATACAGCTAGCATTCCGCCTCTTATCAAGTTCAGAAGACAATAAGATTCCGCTTAAGATACTAGGCCTTTTTCACCCACGCATCAGTCAGTGAATGAATCATTGAATGAATGAATGAATGGGATTATCGTGAGTAAATACCTTTCTCCCCCCACGAAGAAGAAAGTACAAAGTGACGAGGGACCCTGGCATATATGAGGGATAATATTGTATAGATCAATCAACATTAACCAGCAATGAGGGTAGGCAAGGCAGTCAGGCTTCTGCTTCACTGGACTTGAATGAAGTAATGAAGAAAATGTATAGAATATGGATACCTATCTAGGTACGGAGGGGTGTTAGATGGATGGGTATGGGATTTTCACATCCGAATAATAAGTTATCCTTGAGACGTTTGAGACGTTAGGTTGACCCTCTCCCTTTTTTTGTCGAATGATATTCCGATCGGTAGTCGACTAGAGTCGTAGAGTGATGATTAATGTGGATTTCGAAGATTTGAGCTATAGCTTGTGGAGTAGAATTATATTATACTTTGGTCTCTAGTACGTACTTATTAGAATCTTAGATACCTAGGTAGTTAGTTGAGCTAATAATGAATCGAACCTTGAAATGAACGATTTTTGTTTTTGTTTTTGTTTTTGTTTTTCTTTTTCTTTTTCTTTTTCTTTTTCTTTTTCTTTTTCTTTTTCTTTTCTTTTCGTTTCTTCTTCTTATTCTTCTTCTATTATAGCTTTTTTAGATAAGCTTGGCTAATGATTATACTTCTCATGATACTATACTACTGTGTCACGTAGAGAGTATTTGAATTACTAAAAGGGGAGGTAACTAGGTAAGCTTTCCATTCCGTAAGTATCTATTAGTTCCTGATAAAGCGAATTATTGCCCTTGAAAATATAAAGGAATTAATCGACGAAACTATCCTTCATCCTGTCTAATCCGGTTAAGCCTTCGATTTAGATGTTTAGTCGTGCATTAGTTACTATTCCGTACTGCATCCATCAACATACATGGATTCTGAACAGTACCATGTCATTGGGCTGATTCAAGGCTAGTTTAGGGCCAGGAACTTCTTTTTTGGAGTTGGAGATATAGGGAAGGGTTAAGGTTATTCGACAAGGATGAAAAGGAAGCTTTCCCAGGGCCCCTTTCCGCTCCTTTCTTACGCTAGTAGTATCCCTCTAGTACTTTAGTTGTCTAGTACTACTCCAAGTCTTTCCCTGTTTTTTGCCGAAGAAATGACTACTGAAAGCGTGTGAAGCTATTGTGTCACCAACTTATAGCTTGCCGTATAACTAAGGAAGATCATATGCTGTAGACTGTAGTTTCTACTGGCGAATATAAGCTAGGAGATTCAAAGCTAGGAGATCCAAATTTGTTCGGTGGAGTCGTCACGTTATAGAAACAATCTTTTCAAGGGAAACCCCATGGTTCGCCATCGTACTACGGTACAAGATCTCGCAATAGTCTAGGATCCCTCGATATGTTTTGCTAAGCCACAAAGCAATTTCATGGCTACTTAGATAGATAGATCTTGTCCACACTGAAATAGGTAGAGTAATATCGAATAATGGATTGCAAATACTTGAGTAACGAACGGCGTTTGGCTTGATACAGTAGGTAGTTTAGCAGCTTGACGCCTCCAGCTTTCTTCAGTATTGCAAATAACTAATAAACATCAGCCTACTTGTTACCTAGAGATAATAAGTCTCTTCATTGAAATGTAATTGTTTTGTTTCATGAATCATGAATATATGATGAAAGAGGCGTAAGACGATTCCAGAATAGGAGCTTCGAAATTCGGTATTCGGAATTAGATAATAGTACTATATTGTAGTAATTATTAGAATTACCTAGGTAGTCGGTTCCCTTTTGAGCTATTAGATATATAATACTCAACTATAATACTCAACAACTATATATAATAATCTCTTATTATTAACTCAATATTTTAGAAATTAATATTGTTTATCCTATCTTCTAAGTATATAAAACTTAAAATATTCCCCGATTTGCCGAACCGTCTGCAGTGCTGCAGGTACCGTGGTACGCCTATATTATCCACAATGAAATGAAATTCAAGATTGTATACTCCACCACCACCACCACCACCATTCCACTCAAACTTCTTGCGAGTATCCATACCTACCCTTGATCGTTCTTTTCTCGATGATCCATGGATCTCAGTGGTCATCTGTTTTGATTCCATATAAGATCTAGATAGAGCCAATTGGAACGCCCAGCCTCCTACTACCTAGTCATTACATACTAGAGAGAACTGTGGCTTATAGTTTCACTCACCACTCACTCACTATACCTTACTACCGGCGAATTATCGCTACAGTACGTAGTTACAATACAATACAATACAATACAATACTATTATACAATACAGTGTGTCTGGAATAATTCCGAAACTTTATATACACGGATTCAAACTCCTTCGAGACCGACACAGCCTATGGGGCAATAAATCATGTCCTTTTTTACATCAACCCCCCGCCGAAATAGGACTTTCACCCGCAGTACATTTCCGTTTCCTATCTTCAACTAACGGTCTACATACTAAAAACGGATAAGGGGTTCTACTACAGGGTTTTTGTCACAGTTCCAAGATGGATGACTATCCGGCCGGTGTAAAAGATTTAAATTTGGAATACCAATTGGTGGGGTGATGCCGCATTGGGATGCATACGGATTTACAGGATAGTCTGAGAGTTTCGAAGGTCGTTTCAGGTATGCCCTCTTAAAAGGGTGATCTATCATAATGGCGCTTTTCTAGATGGTACCTGAGACGATGAGAAGCGATAGATCTTCCCGCTCCGCCATGAGGCGACATGAAATGCTTCATTACCTGTAACTTCTCGGCGGGATCTACCCTTAGTCTTGATGGAAGGCATGCCTTCTTGTTTGCAAACTCTTGAGTCTTGGCCCCTAGTGAACGCCCTGTGGATCTGTTGGGACTTCAATACATTTCTTCGACGAACACACGTGGTATATGTAACAAACCGCGGCATTTATTTGACCTGCAGTTTAGACATGCGAACGGCCAATTAGCAACGGTCATCTGAATGTTCTAGCTTCGAGATTGTCCGCATCGTCGCTGCAGTTCGCAAGTCTGCAAGTCTGCAAGTCTGCCAAACCACAGGCCAAGTGTTCATGAGGTTAAACGTGGCTTTCTAGTTCCTAAGGAGAAAACGTCAAACGGAGGTCAAACGCCCGCATCATTAACTACTTTATGAGCCCAACAGTCACATCCACGATTAGGTAGTTACTGCAGCAATAGCGGTTTAGCCTGAATTCTAGACCATGCTACAGTCATCTCATGTGTAAGGTGACGGATTTGCATTCATACTTGTCCTGACTCGTTTCCTCGGAGCTCGAATAGCCTTCAAATAACAGTATGATTCAACATTATATGCTTTAGCTTATAAAGCTAGCAGCCTCAATATTGATAACTTGTTTGATATAGGTCTTGCGCCCAAAACGTATAATGCGCCGTTGTTAAATCACGCCACAAACGATGATTATCGAATTGTAGACTCCATTTGGAAATCTCATAGCCGGATCTGCTCCCTTTTCGTCCTTCGAAATACTCCCCCCTAAGAATTGTTTAAACGTTTAAACGGTGGGTACGACTTATTATGATAATATAAGCTATAGCAAGTATTCAATAGTATATTCTAGTAGATTCTATTAATTCATATATAGGTAAAAACGATTTCATTTTTAATATTTATTTAAAAAAGAGCGAGTAAATGAAGCGTTTAAAATAATTATAAAATATTAAAGTTTTTATAAAAGTATTTTTTAATATAAAAATTAATAATATTATTTATATAATATTTATAAAATCTATTAATAATATTATAACAATACTCGATAATATTATTTATAGAATTTAGAAATCTTTAAAAAGTTTTAAATATTTTAACCTTAAATACGCGAAGCTAAAATGGCTACTTTATATAACTTAAATTATAATTATTGCTTTTATAGAGACCTTGGCGTTCCATAGTCATTTCAGACGCTCCTTTTTTGAACGCTCTTAAAAAGAGAGGAAACGTAATAGCCATTTCTAAACTGACAATACTCATTCAATCGTACCGGTACGGTTACATCGAATTTGAGACGCGCTGAGCCCTCTTCAATGCAGTGCAGTGCTGATATCACGATGTAAGTATCTGTATTTGTATCCTTAGTACTAGACAGCATCCTATGAATCAATTGTTGATAGACATCCTCGCCTGAGTTCGGGCTACTCTTCTCTCATTCATTCATGCATGGGACCGGAGTACCTATACTGCAGTATCTCTATCATGCATATGCACAGGGCCCCAGTTAGGAGACTGATATCCATCTATAACAAAAAGGAAGTATAATGAATGAGCTAAATCTTTCTCCTTTCTCGAGTTTCAATATCAACGTTTCAATGATTCATGTATCTCCCTCCAACGGTCCAACCATGATTTTGAAGATATATTATGAAAACCTATTAATCATCACCGCAGTGGTAGAATGGATGCATGCATGCTCGTATATATCCTGGCATCGATTCTTTTGTGGTAGGTGGGGGACACATAATGGCTATTGTGCTATTGTGCTATTGTGCGATTGTATCACTGTCGATCAAGAACGTGCGTGAAGTAGCATGAACATGACTCCAGCTCCAGAATCCATGGGGGTAAGATCAGGGCAATGAGAGTATGGCGCGGGGCATATCTCTCATCGAATCCCAATATCGGGCAATAATAGTAATAATGTCTCACAATATTGTAGATTTTGTAGATCGAGTTTTCCACAAAATCTTATCTACTACTACCTAGGTACTCCGTACTGTACATATCAATCAGTACATATTAGTCGAATCTCGCTTAGAATTGACAACTTGCTCCAAATGCCGTGGGTGGATTGAATAATGCCGGGAGATATAACTCCATTTCGAATTACCCCTTCATGTTTCTCGTGCCATGATATTAGATTTCGGAGATAATAATACCTACTGCCAAAGTCAATTCCCTTACCGACGGCCGACAGGGCATCTAAGTTACATGTTGTGACATACATTGCATGCTTCAAACAATACCGAGTCGATGACATATCGCATCATATACTTATACCGGTACTTCTACTTTGTCAAATCTGCAGCCGTATTAGTCTCACAGTCAAAGTGACATATCCGGGGAAAGCTTTTATGTGTTCCTTAGTTTCTAGATAATCGGATAACCAGCGTATCATTAGCATTGCTTTTCGGTTCTCTTGTTATTTCTTTTTCTAGAATCTATAGTGCATAATCAAGATTTTACGAGATGAGATTTTGAATTTCAATCCACAAGAGCGGCTACAGCGCCGTCATATACAAGGTTTTCTCTTCCTTTTGCCTCACTATCACTGCAATACTACTTGTAGCCCGCATCACCTTTTCACCACCTGATAGGTAAAATATCAGTTCTCTTATTATTATTCCAAGAACTATCAACTATACAAATGTTGATCGTTGGGTAGCTTTTAGACCGCTACTTTGAGCCCTACCAACCGTTTAATATCTATCTTACTTGCTCGGGGTATATTTCTTGTACCTGATACATATATTTTAATTTCCGACCTGCGTTACGTTCCTATCAGAAACATTTCGAACTGACATAAACTGGCGGGGTCAAGTCAACATATATAAGAATGTTTGTAGTTATTACAATAAAAGTTCATAACCAGCTTCAAATGTATTCTTTCAACTTTTCAACCCTTTTGAGTTGCCCGGTTGAGCATTTAGGCGACCAATATCTCACCTGATCCCCCGCACCCCGGGTTGATTTCTGCATCTTCTATCTTATCCTTCACAACCAAACCCTTAAACTACACCTGGGCAGTACGTTTACAACAAACACCTTTGGGTTGCAACACGGCATCCTCCAGAAAACTGCAGTTTGACGTTACACTTCACACCGCTACATCGTTCTTCTTAACTCTGCCCTGTCCAATGATAACTCAAGGGTTCAATGCCTGTACCTCCCTACAAGAATAGGATAACCCCTCTCTTGAGTCTCGAGTCGTTCGAGGCATTCTAGGATAAGATGCCGGATGCCGCATTGACGCCACAATTGCACACATTCGTGCGCCTGCGTCCTTCCCGTGCTTGATAACTAACCCTCGGTAGCGAATCTTGTACTACACGGCCCGGTACAGTAAGAATAAAATCCTTTCCCGCTTAATGCGCCTCTCCTTTGGTTTGCTTATCAGTCACATCCATATTGCATATTGGGCTACTGGGCTGCATAGGGAATTTCTTTTTCATGGTTTGATGCAGGCATTCCCCGCACTCGCTTCACATCCAGATCATACAGTACAGTACACACCTCTTTTCGGTTTCGGTGGAGAAACAATCTCGTGACTTGAATCATATCTCACTTGGAATCATTTCTCGAGTGCCAACTGTGTATGGCTGGGCTGGCTGATCGGACCACTCACTGAACCCGAGACAAGTGAACACTTACCCAGGCGGAAGCAAGTGCTCGGGCTCTCATATCACACTCATCACATGATTTCCCATCAAGACCGACGATCAATATCTTTTCCTTAATTTGAAGTCACAAAGTAGTTTGGCTTGTAGTGACGACTGCTACCTTGACAAGTTGACATCGATATCACAAATGTCTCACAAGGATATCCACTTTTTGTTTTTATTAGCAAACAAGCAAGTCCAAGCGTACGTGATCGCCTCTTCTTGCGAACCTTCCAAGTTGTACCTTGCATTTCTCCAGTTGTTGTACTAGGTTGGTTGCTTCTTACGAATTTTCCTTTTCTCCTTCGCCAAATCCAATCGGTGTATGCCATTTATGCATTCAATATGTTAGAGATAATATAACACAACCTCCTATACCGCCACCAAACTGCATCTTCAGTGAAAACTTCTAAACACTCGAGTTACTCCTCCACTTCATATGATCATCTTTCAATACCCACTCGTAGTATCTATCTATCTTTGGCGTTAGTACGGAGTATGGCTAAGAAATGACTCTAGATTCTCAAACTCGACAAGAAACCCGTGCCAGATCCAGACGTGACATCATTTCCGCCTTGATTGGTAACTGCTCAGCTCATTTTGCCACAATCGTCTAATTACAAAAGTTTGTGGACATAGTTCAGATTACAAATTGAGATTCTTTTAATAAATGATAAAACACACAGGCGTTTAAGATCGTGCCGTAGAAGTTCACAATGGACCCTGAAATCTATAAGTGACTTGCCACTACTTGTGACACTACGCTGAAATATGTCCCTTCAATTTCGCCTCCATGCACCTTTTCCATATACATCACAAGCCCAAAAAGACGCCAACCAATCCATATATCTCTGCATAATCATCGGCTTCATATCGAGTCTCGAGTCTCGAGTCACATCATGTTTGTGATGAATATGTACGCACATTTATCACTGCGTGGGTTACAGAAATTTGTTTCTATCATTAGTAACCTCGAGTTGCTACCCTCGGTGCCCTGCATTGCATTGCATATTGAACTGCTTCGATCATACATATATATATATTTTCCGAAGTCCCAAAAAGCATGGCAGCCATGTAGGCATCCCCACATCAGTAGAAAAACGTTGCCAGACCTTTGCACAATGCTTCTGAAAAGTTAAGTTTTGCTTCCCTGTGTATTACATCTTGATATTGGGTCCAAATAATACTTAGGCTTTTCCAAAGATTAATCACCCAATGTCACTCTTTGATATCGATCCACTAAACCCACAAATACACTTTACTGGCCATATCCTGAGTACAGAGAAAAGATGTAATATCAATCCTGAACAGTGATCCCCCACGATGCAACCAGGGCCCATCTCCCGCCACCGTGATACTCGAATGCGGAATTTATGCCTTTACGAACGAACATGCTCGCAAGAGATGCTCCACCATCGACTATCCATGTCGAATCTCAAGTCCAAAAGTTGAAAATGTCCCTGAAAACTCTTCTCGCTCCAAGATCCCACTGTCAAAGTTTCATTATTTCAATTAGGTATTACTTTCCCTAAATCGCATAAGCTATCTCAGCCCATCACCTCTGTTAGCTAAATCTTCAAGCTTCGCTGCGGATAACGGACGAGTGCCCTGATGCTACTGTAGTTACTTACTGCATTCTACATCGCAATTAAAGATATGCTGAATTTACAGTAGAGCGGGCTGAGAAGCTCTCCACTCCATCTTGTCAATGACTCGACCAAACCCCTAATAATCTCTTTCCACCTGTTCACCTCGTGTATACGGGGCTGCAATTAGCTGCAATAGCGACAATCACACATGGCCGCACCAACGCCATCTATGTTTCATCACAATCTCTCTGGGATCGATTCAATATTAGCGGCTCACAATCAAATCCAGGAAAGAAACTAATATCATTAACACACGTGCGAGTAGACTAGAAATACTAGTAACTAGCTCCTCGAGACCATTTGCATTATTTCGTTTCCACCTTCCACTCTCCACAACAATAACTGTATGTAGTAAAATCTTCCGACGGGCCAAGGAAAATCCCCCAGGTCAGCCACAGTTAAGGTTAAAAAACATAGTTCATACCCATAAAAAGAAATTAAACTTCCCATAAATTCTACGATTAGGATATCCACAATGGATAACACAGACATTCATATACATATATATTACATACACACTTGAAATTAGATCATGGCTACTCCGTACAATGCTGTCTGGCTAACTTCATCCTCCGAAGCTCCCTTTTAGCTTTCAGCCTTCCTCCTAGCTCTCTTTTTCTTTCAATTCTTTACAAATCTACTCGGTATTGACTACCTACAATGTACAAATCCGGTATTGATATCAATTTGGAAATGTCATATTTAATTTAATATTTACAGAAAGCTATCCCGGGGCCCTGCCTTGCAGCTTAGACTTCGTTCATCTGCACACTTATCTACATATATACCCGATCCAGACTAGTACGTACCACGACTACCCTACACATAACAATCGCAAGTTCGCAACAAATGCTTACTGGAGTAACAATCATACATGATTCTATTTAGTCTAGTAGATCCCAACTCTGATCAAAAAGATATCATGATCTACCACTAACACCCTTAGTTCAACGCTAGTGGGAAAATCCTGGAGATGTTCCCAGTTACATTTATATCCCTGTCGCTGATCGCACCCATAAAAAATCCATCATCTCCCTTTCCTCCCACCATTGCTCAGCTGGCTGGTATCGTGGGTATCTTCCGAAATCCGCCTTCACCCTCATCCACTTACCATATGTTGTGTGTCCAAGTCACCACGTGCTGGATTCCCCCCCCCCTCTACTCTCCTAAGTGGAGGAAGCTAAACTGTCCCTTCTATTCCGTATTCGCACTGCCTGGAAGATCTCGAACCATCTACCATCAGTAGTATGTCTTCACCGTTCATTTTGAGTTCCTTACCTCGGCCCTATAGTTATCAACAATAATAGGTCCTATCTTCGAACGCTTCCGACATATGCGGCTCAGCCCTCCGTATAGTAGTTATGTACAGTAAGGACATTGGTATCATGCACTCTTAAGTTTTGGCATTCAATGTGAATCGATCAAACGACATCATTGTGTGGGAAAACAAGCCATTCGTAACATCTCATCGTTATCACCACCATCGAGTCATCTCAATCCGCCAAAAAAGAGTTTTTTTCGTCATCTATCATGATTGATGACATAAAGCAAGCCTATATAACCTACTAGTCCAATTTCTTCCATCTTGCGAACCAATAAGCATGAATGGTGGCGGAATATTCCGAGGTGTGGTGAGAAGAGGAAAGGTAGATACCTGCTACTATCCTCAGAGTCTAGCTAGGTATGTATCTACATCGTACGATATTATTTGGCTTCCCTCGTTTGTTTAACCTTAAAGTTCGTTAATCACTTGTTGTTCCTAGTACTATTTCGTCATTTGAGTATTATTTCGCCATCCCAGTATCCATTTCTTTCTGTGCGAACTGCAAAGCGTGAAGCAACCGTGACAGGAATACCCCATCTGGGAAGTCCTGGATCATGATTTTCTGTACGTGTTTCAAGATTAAGGGTCGCATGCAATAATCCACCCACAGACTGTTGCGCTGTGCGTAAACTACACAAGAGTTCGCTGATGGTAGTTTGCTCACGGCCTATTTGCAATCTCTGGTAGAGATTTTCACAGTGGACCCTTAAACACACAGACTATATAGATCACGAGGCTGTTCGAGTAGGTGCTTGAACTGCCTTCTCGCTGAGATTTTCCTGTTTAGGACATGGTAATGTTTATGGTAATCTAATATCAAAGCTACACCATTCTTCAATCTTCGTAATCTTCCCAATGGATTTCGGATGCATCTGCCGAACTTTTTGCTCTTAGGACTTGGAAGTTATGTTTGGAAATTGATTTGCAATTCACAAATGGCTTGAAACCATCGCGTCTCTCCACGAGTCGACTGACCGGCCAGAATACCTAATAAGTATCTTCTCACTTGATCTAAAAAGCGGCAGAATTTCCGAGTATACGCCGGCCATATTTGGAATTCACTGCAGGCAGATATCTTGGTAGCACTAGAAAGATTTACTAGAAAGTTCTGGTGTAGAATCAAAGTTATCGTCGATTCCATGAGCGAAGAGCCATATGAAAGCGAACATGTCGTTGGCGAGATTTTCTCAGAGTTCGATGCTCCACGTAAAGAACTTTCTCCGTGAATAGATTGCTTCACTTACCATATTACTTTTCTCGTCTCCCTTAATCGTCAAAGACGAGGAGTGTAGAAAGTGTTACACACGAGGGGATATGGTAGTATGTAACTTCTATCTCAACCTATACAATTTCATAGAGGATGATACTTTAGATGAAGGAAGTCCCGGCGCATATTGAAAGGCGTGGAAACTGTGGATGTAGTTCCACGAAGAATATCACTTTGTTTGTGCTGATATGATGTGATGTGATCTGTTCTGCTTCATCCTTAAGGTCCTTTTGGTTATTGTTCTACGTTTCTTTCCATATAACAAATCTTTTGTAAAGGAGCTGGAAGAATGACCCGGGAATATTCAAAAACATATCCATCCATTGGATTACCAAGCCCAAGCCAGCGTCAAAAAGAAACTCACTCATTGCTCCGGTGACACAGCCAAAGACTATATCCAAATTGATCCATGTTTTGTTTGAAAGTCGATGGCAGATTGTCTTAGCAGTTGATACGGCACAGTACATGTCTATAATTACAGTATCGGCATCTAAGTAGTATCGGTAGAATAGGTCGGTACCTATCCTAATGTAGCCCTTGTGAAAAAAGCAAACGTCCTCATGTTCTACCCCCGCTTGTAAGCTGAGAAGCCACCGCCACGACTTCTCCGGATTCAATCGTTGATGCAGCATCGAATTGTTTTTATGCCACCAATTTGCGATATATCAATCAAGAAGGTAAGAGATCTTCTCATCTTTACCCCTGTGCGTTGGCTTGATAATAAATTGATTTCCGATATTATATCTTGATCTCATAAATGATGAAATATGAAAATTCAACTATTATATTACCCAAAAAGAATTGAACCTCATTATACTTCGCAAATGGTCCTTGATGGGCACCATAGTAAGATCCCGAAATCAAAGAACACTCAATGGTGGATGAAAAGTTTCCGCTTACTGCAAGTAACTGCAAGTAAAACATTCCGAAAATGCTGTCTCGGTTGCTGGAGCTCTTGAGACTACTAGAATCACCATCTAATCATTTAACCATCTAACGGTAACAAGGTCGATGGAACGCCGAAGATTGATTCTCGGCTAGGTTTAAAATCCCTTGGTAAAGTATATCACGACTCTTATTGTCATGGGTATGCATAACCCCGCGTGTTTTGCGGCACAGCCCTTCCGAAACCTTAAGCATAAAATAATTCCGACCTTCTGGACCAGCACTGGAAACGAAATGTATGTAAATCCGTGGGGGGCGCGTGGGGGGAATTGTCGCGACTGTGTGTGGGCGAGCCAAATCCTCACACCTGCAGGCACAAGGAGCCCAAGTTGACTGCGAGTAACCTTTTGGATCTTCCGGAAGGAGTAAATCTTGCGATTTCCCCTCACCCTCCAAGATGCACCCAATAGCCGTCGCTGGGAGAAAGGCAGTCGGCGTGCATTTTGCTGCTACGTACCGGCAGATAATTGAGATTGGGGGTTTGTTGGCGATCCTGTAGAAAAAGCACCCACTGTTGGAGGGGTATCGGGGAAGGTGGAACGAGATACATATTTCGGGAGAATAAGAATGATAGTAATACGTCACAAGTACCGCAAGTACCACGGAAAAAAGAGATGCTCAAGTACATATTGTGGCAGGCGTTGGATCGTTCAAGCGAACTTTCCATACAGCCCATCTAGCAAGTTTTTTCTTTTCAATATTATATTCCTTGTTCCTATTTCTCGTCTCTGTATAGGTGGAAGGCTGTCAGCATGCCACTTGATCGCATGTATTTCCGCCCTCGTATGCTGGTGCAGAAATTCGCTGCAATTTGATTCGCAATACCAATTTGTTGGTTGTAAACTTCCCATATTGTTCGTTTCATTTTCCTGCCAACTGGGATGTGTCTTGTGTTTCTTGAATAGCAGCATCGCACGATGCATCATGATGATGAGAGTAACTTCGAGAGTGTGGCTATATAAAGTAATGTTGTGGCCAAGCCTAAAGCCCACAGGATAGAATTAATTACATGGTCAAATATCTTGGAGGAAGGGAAGTACTTGGGTAGCAAGGCATCGACACGTGTTCAGGACCAAGACTCTCGAATACAAAATTCAATAATACAGTGATCAGTATCCAATGTGCCGTGAGATATCTCGTCCTGCCTATCGTTGTAGCTCCTCGACCAGCGTACATGCGTTCGCGCAACTCCTCTGCCTCCATAAATCTCTAGGTGGTTAAATCTCTAGGTGGTTGGTCGTAGGAGCTCAATTTATGCCTATTTCTGATTTGATATATTTTGCTCACGCCTCTTCATTATCAACTTTTAATGCTGGGGAAAGGGATTATTTGAATGCAGTCGGACTCTCATGAACCTTTGAATTTGAAGCCTTTGCTAGATCCTCACGATCTTAATCAGAAGGTCTCCAGTAGACTAGCTTGTTGTCCCCCCCCCCTTTTTTTTTGGGACCTCGAGAAAGCAGCGCCTGAGGTTTTCCAGGCTGTTTAGATCACTTTTTGTCTATGTAATGTATAATGATCGATAATGCTATTACCATCAACAAACACGGTTTGTAACTGCTTGTCCTGCCTATGGTTCTGACTCAACTACCAGCGTACATGCTTACTCTCGATATTCCTCCACCTTGAGTCTTAGGGTGGCTAGTTTGAAGCACCGTTTTTATAATTTTTCCTGCTTACTCTTTACTCCCTGATCTTGGGAAAGGAAGTGAATTTATTCTTGGAGTAGGAATCGCTTACTGTCTAATAGTGTTGGGAAGACTGGGAGGGGTTTGGTAGCTGGATAGGTAGCTTGATTATTGGTAGAGAGCGTTTCTTTCTTATCTCTATTATGTTTTGGAATGGTATATATTTTGAAAACTATTTTCTATTCTTAAAGGGATTAGGTGGTGGAAAGTTGACCATAATTGACTTGTGATTTCCCTATGAATTAAGGAGATGGTAATTTCCCTTGTGTGGGCATTTCTGGATGGAGATGTCTGGTTAGCAAGATGGTTTTAGGCGTGGCCGGGATGTGCTAAATGTCTGAAACCGAATTCAATATAGTAATTGATATCCTCATACTTGCAAAGATGTGTCTGGATATTTGAGTCTCATTTGAAGTTGTCAATTCACTAAGTGAATTGGCAAGGACGGAAGCTTAAGTCTTACTTCTAAACTAATCATTACCAAGAAGGTAAGGCTTCCAAGGTTAGGTACTGTACCCGAGAAGTCGAGGAAAGCATAAGGAAAGAAAGTGAATTTTCCAATACAGACACCTCAATGAGCTCGTTTCATAATATTACTTCTTTACAAAAACAAGTACCCATACAAAAGCACAAGCGAGTCGCCGCAGTGAATCACCATCCCAATGATACCATCCCAATGATCTAATCTTCCAGAATCCAGCTCCCCCATGTGATTTCATCTTCATGCATTTCTCTCCCTAGCCTCATCTTCGCAATTTTTTTTTGGGTAGATTTAGGGTATCTGGGTCCGTATGACTGGGTCCGAATGGACCCAACGGGATCTAGATCTGCTAAGCAGCGAGGTGATGACGATCTTACACTTCGAAACTTGCTAAGACATAATATAATCTATGGATGTTTTGCAGAAGGGCGCTAGGTATCAAGAGGTGAACGCTCAAAATGCAAATCCAAAGCATTTTCATGAACTTTGAATCTTTGGCTTGCGGCCCCAAATTCAAAAAGTTTCCCCTGATGTGAAAACCCTGTCGAATTTTCAACTGCACGATACTATCAAACCGGCTTAACATCTCAAATGACTTCAACGTCTTAAAAATAACCCAAGGATCAAAAGATTCCTCATTTCCAGGCTAATTATAGTCCAAACTATTGGAAATATGCATGCCATAAAATGCTAACCTCTCAACACTGGGTACTTTTTCTCGACTTGGGAAATCTATGGTCAAAACATAATCCGATTGATATTAAAATAAAATAAAATCCTCTAAAGCCATGGCTGCATTATTGTTTCGTTCCTCCGCTTAGGACGAAAGCACACCCGCAGATTCAAACGCCAAATCTCTCTCGATATTCCCCCAAGGTCTTCAATGTGACATTGCTTCCTCCACAAACCACAATCACCACATTCTTTCCCTTGACGCTTTCCCCTTCCTCTTCCAATACCTCTCTCAACATCCCGTTGATAGCCACTGCAACACTAACCCCGCAGGCGCTCTCAACCAGTACTATATGCAGATGTCAGTAATTGCCCATTCAAGAAAGATTTTGGAGGAAGAGCGCGAGTTGAAGCTGCATTAGAAAGGAATCAAACCTACTTCTTTCCTCGTCCGCCATCCACACCATTCCAGCAACGCTCTCTGCATCCCCCAAGACGATACTTTTTACATTTTTCTTATACTTCATTCCCCACTCCAACGACTTCGCCGCTACCTGTGTAGCTCCCAACGAATTGGCTATGCTATCAATCCCCTCCAACCTAACCAATTCTCCCCTCTTCATCGCCGCATGGAAACTAGCCGTTCCCGTCGTCTCCACGGCAATAACTTTCGTTCCTTTCTGCGTTCCCAATCGTCCACTGTGATCCAAGCCCTGCATAATCCCATTAAACAAGCCTCCTCCCCCAACACTACAAATCACCGCGTCCAAACTCTCGATTCCCAATGCAGGCACTTCCTCTTCGATTTCAGCCATCACACTACTATTTCCCTCCCAAACATACGGGTGGTCAAATGGTGGTACGTAAACACCATTAATGTCCTTCGCCAACAACTCTTCGCGCAAATACCTATCCGCTTCGCTCCAATGGTTTCCCGTCTGCACGACTTCCGCATCCAGTAACTTGATTTTGGATATCATGTGAGAAGAAGTGGTCAAAGGGACGACGATGGTACAGGGGCGTTGTAGGGAGAAGGCAGCATGTGCACATGCGAGTCCGGCGTTGCCGCCTGAAGAACAGTAGAAGTGGACGGGCGTCTGGGGGGAGGGGGGAAGGGAGCGCAGGAGAAGATTTCCTATGCCGCGGGATTTGAAGGAGCCGGAGGGTTCTGGGGTATTTTAGTTGGTTTGGTGATTGGGTTTCAGGCTGGGGGGAGTGGAATGGGATGGGAATTGGATAGGAGGGGGGTGTAGTCATGAGGAGACGAGATGATAAGAGGCAAGAGTGCAAATATGAACACCGGCAGATGTGATTAAACAATCAAAACAAACCCAACAAACAAACACATACGTAAATTGTCCAGCTTAAGCCACACATTACTACACTTCATATTAGCCATACTCCCCAATAAAACCAAAGAAGCACATTGAAAACTCACCATCCAACAACCCTCGACAGAGCAGCCGATCTCACCAACGGAGTTTTGATCCAAGGCTTTGATATCTCTCCTCCTCCCTTTCCATTCGTAACAGGAGTTGTTGAACCCATTTTATCTGTATTTGCGTTTGTATTTCTTTCCTTTTTTTTTTGTATCTGGATATGGATTTGTATCTATCTGATATAAGTACCAACTTCACACCTTGATATCAAAACACACCCGTACCACGAACCGAAAGGTGCATCCCAATCCCTTAAATAGGTACTCTTTCTCAGCCTCCCCTCTTACCCTCTTCCTATTCCCTCAACCCCATTCAATTAAAAAAAAAGAAATCCTCAGAACCAACATGGATGACCATATCCACCCAGGAAAGTTTTCCTACTTTCGTATCAACATCGGAATATCCCACACCTGAGACAAATAATGGAATCCGACGATAAGCGGGATGTGAATACTAGGTAGTTCGCTAGTGGAAAGATATAGGGTAATGAAGTAAATGAGGTAGATGCAGAAGATACACGTGGATACTTATAGGGTAATGCAGAGGAAGTTATAGGGTAATTGGTTTGATGGGGGAACGGTATTGGTGGTATGAAAGTTGAAGTTATAGGGTAATGTGTACATATTTATAGGGTAATGGTTTTGATATGCAGTGCAGCCTGTGCAGGTGGTGCAGAATGCGGGGTGAGCTATTTCGATTTGGGTTGGAGATTTGGATGTGGTGATATGATGGCGGATAGATTTTGCTAATTGGGGAATGTGTACGAAGTATGGGAGTGAGATTCTAGGGGGAACAGGATCTTTCATCCATGGATTTGGAAGTTGGATTTTTGTCATCTTCCCAATGCAAATGGTGAGTACGAGTCAGGAAAGGAAAAAACGATACGGAGTACGAATCTTTTGAGGGGTCATAGAAAATATCGCCATTAGCATGAAAGGGACGAGCCGTTCACGTCGTGTGATGGAGCGAAGGAACCAGTAAAGATCATCAGAGGTATATTTACCTCGAGAGAATGTATGGCTGTACAATCTTCCAAGGTAAGACCTTAAGCCCATTCCAGGCAACATTGCAATAGATATACGCTCTTCACCTCAACGCCATGCCATCACTAACCAATTTGTCTCGTCCAATACTCATCACTCTACCCCTTCATCTCCTTTAACGAAGCCCTCCTCCAATCCCAATAATTCTTTCGGATTTTATCATACTTATCCCCAAGTAGCTTTAGCGCTGTGTCGGCCTTCTCCCATTCTCCCTTCTCCCCCCAAACATCCGCCAAAAAGTCCAGAGCATGACTACTCCTTACATCCTCCCCCTTTCCATCCGCATCCCCAAGCTTAACAAAATCCCCCGCAAACGCTTCCAAACTCTCCATCTTCACACCCCCCTTCCTCACAACCCCCTTCAAATAATTCCATGAGCTCTGGTTTTGCGGCGCCTCATATGTCGCTGATTTGGCATACTCTATTTCTCTATCCACTATCTCCTTCGGAATATTCCCATCAAATTCATTTGCCCTCGTCCCCTTGGTCGAGTATTTTGGATCCGAAAATACGAGGAAGAATCGATATGACCAAGCGCTATTATTCCTCACATCGCTCGCTATTAATTGCTCCACACTCTTCAATTCCGCATCGTTAAACATATCCAATTTCATAACTAAATATTGCCTATAACTCCAAACGTGGTAGTTTTTACCATCTTCGTTGAACATCTGTGTCATGAAATCTCGTTCCGAGTCTGCGAGCTCTTTAAGTGATGAAGGGGAGGAGGAAATGGAGGGGTAGAGGTAATCGATTAGGAGTTGTCGATGATGCCAAATCTGGTAGTTTTTCTGATTTTCCAGCGCGATTTCATTAACAAATGCAAGTTCATCGGGGACAGAGGAGGAGAGGGCGAAGAGAGTACTAGCGCGGTAGAGCCAGACGGTATAGTGCGCCGCGTTGAGTGTTATGATGTGTTGAGTGAGTTCGAGAACGCGAGGGGAGTATTCTTTGCTTGCCATTACGGCGCGGAGATATCCCATTGCTGAATGCCATTAGTTTTGTAGTAGAGAGAGAATGAGGGCGTCACGATCTTACCCTCTGCGTATTCATCTGTGTATGCGATTTGTGCTAAAGCACCCTCTCCATCATCTTGTGCTATTGGTACCACATCATCCCAAATAGGGTTCTTTTCGTATATGCCCATTCTAACTTTGGTGTCGCAAGCCAATTACTGACTATCTTGCTCGTATGCCGTTATTCCCCCTAGGTTCTGTGACTCTCTCCGAACAAAGTGCCGCTGACTACAATTAAATTGCTGTTTTCCCGTCTTGAATCTGCGTCTATCTTATATTTCTTCACGAGCTGTACTTTCAAGTTCCTCGGGAACTGTGTGGACCTGGGGGTTCGATTTAAAGCCGCCGGGAAAACCAATGGGAGTCAAATACACTTCTGTAAACGTAGAGATCAAGAACCACCTGCAGAACTGAAGCGCAGTATTCGATCCAAAAAGAACCTTGGACAACAAATATACTCTTTGTTGAGAGGTCGAAAACAAATACCGATGGGCCCAATCGAAAGGCTTCAAAAAGACGAGCTCGGCTAGCGTCAGCCTTGTGAGGGACAGCTGCCAGGCTGAAGAAAGAAACATTTGACAATATGAAGAACAATAGAAATAACTGTTTCGAGTCTTTTGATCATTATTTACATGTATATTTTTCGTTATTCTCCACCGGTCCGCCACATTATAAAACAGCGTATGCTAACATAATTTACAATGAAAAGAAGGAGTTGCCGCCGTCGCCAGCATTCTAATCTTCCACCCTCCAAAATTTCCAAGCTTCCCTATCACCACTTTGTCCGTGAACTCCAACCAGCTCTTCAACCCCCTCTATGCCATCAGCATTGAGAAACTTTTCTTGATCGATTTCGTCTCCCCCAAAATCATCATCTTCCCCATTCTTGATTACCGCGGGCCATAAAACACCCACTCCGTCACAGCCCAGTGTAGTTTCGAATTTTTTGTAACCCTCGGTCTCCAATGTCTCCTCTAAACGTGCCATTCTCTCATGTGTAGTGTCCGGTTTCAACAACGTAATAGAACATCCTCCCCCTCCGGCACCAGTGAGCTTGGTCCAGCCGATGCCTTCATGGTCGACAAGTTCCCGTATGCGCTCCAGACGAGGGTGGGATACTCCTAAAGAAACAAGAAGTCCGTGATTGACTGTCATTAATTTTCCCAAGCTTTCAACACACTCGAGATTTTTGCTATCATAATCTGGGTCTGAAATCATGGCAGCCGCTGATTGACCGACCAAATCAATAGCATTTAATATTGAATCTACGATAGCCGGGTGC
Organism: Myriosclerotinia duriaeana; assembly: GCA_002162615.1. Classification (NCBI taxonomy): domain Eukaryota; kingdom Fungi; phylum Ascomycota; class Leotiomycetes; order Helotiales; family Sclerotiniaceae; genus Myriosclerotinia; species Myriosclerotinia duriaeana. The sequence goes on from NGKI01000002.1 coordinate 1,657,761, forward strand.
TTTTCCTTCAATAAGCCTACCTTGGCAACCTCATGAGCTGTAGATTTTGCTTGTTGTGTATCTACAAGAAGTAGAGGGAGCTCAGGGAAATTCCTCAATGGCGTCACAGTAGGTCCGTCGGGGGTTTTCTGATATATCACGGCCTTTCCTTGCGTTGAAACTGTGTTGTCCACCCCTGAAGGATTCCCATGTATACACATTTCTCCCACAAATGCCCAGCGATTAATCCTCTCGAGTTGTAAACTTGCCTCATTAGAAGGTTGATCCGGATGCGGTCCGGATAATGTGCGAATCTGCAATAAGAGTGCAGAAGAAAGGCAAACAGATATTGAAGCACTGCTACCGAGTCCTGCGCCAATTGGGATTGTTGAGCGAAGTGTATATAAACACCCGGGGAACGATTGTGAGCCAAGCGACAAAAATATATATAAGAATGATGAGGCAGAGCTCTGGTGTATCTTTCGTAAGGCGGGTGGTTCATCAGGAGATATATTCTCAAGATGTGGTTTCATGGCTGCGACCAGTTCTGGGTCTAGAGAAGTGACCTGATCGTAATAGTGCTTTTTCTTCGTAGGGTGAGAGAAGGTGCTCCATGGCAGGTCATCGATATTCCATGTATGAGAGAGATTGATGTCGGGGAAGCGTAAGGAAATGGTTCGCTTCGATTTTGAAAGAGCAGTAACGAGGAGATATGATCGAAGAGAAATTGCGGCAGCAATCGCAGGCTATCTCTACCGTCAGATCTAACATCGCAAATCTCGGGAAATGGCACCTACCTTTCCATGCACGACTGCATGTTCTCCAAAGACAATGACCTTTCCTGGAGCTGATACCATAAATGGTGGCATCATGGGAGAAGACTGTTTCCTTTTCAATGGGGACCTCTTGTCCCCATTAGTCGAGCCATTGATACTCGTTTTCTCCATATTATCGCTGATTGTAGTAACTTGATCGTTCTCCGTGGAGGTGCTGTCGCGCGCAGGCATTTGAATAGTGGGTGAAGTCGAAGGACTCCGAGTACTTTCAGATGTTGAAGGTGTGATTATGAGAAGTGATTTCGTGGTGGTACTCGAGCTTGATCTCGAATGTTGTTTTGTTTCGAGGGGTTCACCAGAGGGCCTCTTTGTAGTTGTGCTTGTCATTGCACACAATCAGTATCAATTCCTTATGAAATGTGTTGAATAATGCTTTGTTTAAATTCGCTCAGGAGGCAGGTAGGTGTATGTGCAGGTGCAGGTGCGGCACAATGATTCGATTCAGCTCGATACAGTACAGTAAGATAGATAATAACAACAATTGTCAACTTGTCATACAGTCAGACGGTAATACCGGTATAGATACAAATCGGGGCCAGTCGCAGAGAGGTCCATTTCCATTGTTAAACGGGACCTCAGTTTTGTAGGTACTAGGTAGGTACAGTAAGCTTGGAACCTTGGAACCTTGGAAAGCTAATTTATTATTCCAGAAAGAGATAACTTCTTCTGAGGGGACGGCGGAGACAAGGGTTAGGTATGGGTGGGTGTCACTACTGATGAGTACTCAGTACCGCATCAACAACACTAAAAAACGTCGTCATCCAATGAGATCAAAGACCCTATAACTATGGAATGATCCATTCCCCTGAAAATTTGGGATTTTGGTGGCTGTGCATCAAATTAATAAGATACGGACTTTACAGGCTAATGGATATATACGTTTTGGCCCATAATCTTTAACTAATTACTCATCAATACATCTTACCTAGCTAGGTAGCTGGAGGTACTCAGTAATAACATCTTCCCATGGTTCTTGTCTAAAGAAACAGTTGATATTTGTATCTTTATTCTTTCCAGTAGATGTTATAAGCATCTTACCTTCATAGAATTTTGGGGGGG
>NGKI01000002.1:1659646-1675088 GCA_002162615.1 Myriosclerotinia duriaeana
GAATAAGGGGGGAGTGTCTTGGTGTTAGAAAGCTACTAGGTAACTAGGTAGATATCCTCTAGCTTCTCTAGCTTTACAGGTGTCAACAGCATGGCATATGCATGATGCACCTCGGAGGAGTGGGGGTTGTCATCATGGCTTATCACATTTTCTACTATTGAAGTTGCCGTTTGTCGCTTTTTCTTCTGCTGTTTCAGAGCAGCCAGCCAGCTGCTGAGGGATGGTGAGTCGGGGTTGAGGAGAGATTCTTGTTTGTTTATATGGTGGTGTATGTTGGTTATAGGATGGGGGTACGGGGACGATGGAAAGGTAGATTGTTATATAAGGTCAAGTTGGCCTTATTCACTCATACGATCTCAGATGTAGTCACATATTCATCTCGTCCATATATCGGAGAAGAGAATTTGATCTAGAGTTAAGACCAGTACTTTACAAGACAAGATCGGAAGAAAAGGTCATAATACCTAAGTAGATATCATCAATTCCCGAGTCCTCCGTACATCGAGTAGTTCTCTGAAACGGTAAGGCTATGTGGTTCTTTCCGCGAATGGCACGGTGGCTACTTCCTCGTGATATGAGAGTCCATCTCGACAGCTAGTCAGGCTCTTCTCTGATACGTACGTTTCTCTTCTTCAAAATTCCACTTCTACTTCATGACCCCTCTCCAAAGAACTATACGACGCTTTGAAGCAATCGCCTTCAAGCCTTTTCGAACCTGCTGTAAATCAAAATATACTTCGGGAAGGCTTGACTTCATTTTTACTCTCATTCTGGCGTTTGGCTATCCATCTTCTACAAACTCTTTTCCGTTGCATCGGGCAGAAGAATCTCCTCGGTTTTCACCTTCATCAAGCTAGACATTCACAATTCGAGCGGTCTCGAGTCCTCTGCGATATCAGTATCTCGCTGTCGTTGGCCAATTCTCTCTGCTTGGTATTGGCAGTAGATTTCGACCATTATCTTGATGCTATCTCTCTGGAATTCTCTTGACATTCGGTTCATCACCAATAATCAATTCACTCTTCAACGTCGAATCTTACAACGGGGTTAATATTGTTCACCCCAAAACCACTTTAGCAATTTCCTTTAATTTCATTGTCCAGTTTGAACTCGTACTTCCGGGGCAATTAACAAGATAATTCGGCCGATTCATCGACCAAGATTTAAAATGTCACTGCCAAATATACAGAACGCATCAGCTGAGGGACTTAAGAAGAAAGCCACGACTACAAAGCCACGCAAAAGACCCGCTCCTAAAGACCATGACGAAAATGGCAACATCATTGGCAGTAAGACGTCTATTGCATCACGCAAACGTCGCTGTCCAAGAGTCACGATGGCATCACTTCAAATCGACGATGAGAATGATGATCTGAGCAGATTCACTGCCAGCTTCAGCGCTAATTCCCATTCGCACAATACATGGGGCCTTCCCGTTTCTACTACCATTGCAGCCACAAAGCGCAGGCGCAAAACAGCTACCTTCAAGAATGGACCAGGACTCGCTCGTAACCATGCAGCACTTAGTGGGGGTCTTTTCAATCGTCTCCAACCTCGCAGTCTTGAAAACACGCCTGAGCCAGTTGAAATTAATTGTCCAACTCGCTCTCCTTTCCTACGTTATCCTCTCGAAGTCCGTGAGCTTATTTATGGATACATCCTTCGTTCCCCGAAATCTATTATTATGAACTATGATTGGAAAGCCGTGGAACGCTGCCCTAACTTAGTTGTCAAGACTATGTTGTTCATTTGTAAGAAAATCACCGCAGAAGCTCTCTCATTTCTCTACAAAAACAACACCTTTCATGCGCTCCTCCGGGAAAGCAGTTCACGGCTCCCTTATTGGAGCATCTCAAGGGTTCCTTCTACCTACTTGAATTTTCTGAAGGATGTCATTCTGGAATGTCCGAAAGACAGTTGGAATTTGGATTGGTATCACAAGGCTACAAGAAGCATCGAGACTCTAGCAGTGGCGAAGCCGGTACTGGATACTTTCACTATTTTGATGACACCGCAGCAAGTTGGATTGAGCTCAACCGCGTTGGGGTTAGAGGCAGCTCCCATAACGTTTGCAGATTTTCTCTGGGAAGGTGGAGACGTAATGAGTGCTATTATGAAATTGGACTGCAAGAAATTGAGGGTTGTGGTGAAGAAGGATGATGGAAGGAGAATTATTCTAGAGGTGAATGTTGGTCGCATCTTTGCAACATCGGATGATCAGGATAGTTGGTTTGAGAAAGATTTGCTATACCAGCAGGGAAGAGCTGCCTTTAAGAAAATGGTGAATTCAGAACTGGCTGCGATGAAAGACAAATTCGAAGAGATATTCAATGACGAGGAGAAGGCTGTGAACGAAGGGTGGTGCAGGGTGATGGGCTGGGATGAAAGATTGGTCAAATATCGGCGCAGACAATCTAATGGAGATATGAGTGGCGAATTTCACCAGCTTCGTGTTCGCTCTGAATGTTCTTCCTTGTAAAGAACAATCTGGGTGAACCTGCGGAAGGATCAACACAGAGTTCATGCCCGAAAGGATAGACCTCCCACCCTTGTGTATTATTACTTTGTTGCTTTGGCGAGCTGCCTTTGGGCCTTCTATGCTCGCCAGAGAACTTTCAACTTTTTCCCTCAAGGGAGACAAGCCTTAGCTAGGGGTTGATGGGGCTCGAAGTTTCGTCGAGTACTCAAATTTTCCGAATTTCCATATGAAAGAAGGTCTATTGGTTTTCGGTGCAAATTTGGCGTTTTACCTCTTGCATTTACTTCATATAGTTCATCTCATCTCATCATATTAACCTCATTCATATGCAGATAGTCGAGGCAAGATCATGATGTTGATCTAACAGGATGAGGCCAGGAAGTTGCTCACCATCAAATTTCTCGATTGGATACCCTTTATTATTTGCAATTCTCCGATTTTTAGCATTTTCGGTCACACCGCAGTGTTTACTTCGACAGATACCTACTAGGTAGTTTTCACTCGCGGGCTCTAGCTATTATTTGTTTGGCTGCTGGATTCATTCCATTCATCTCCAGTTATCATACAGATTTACTCTGGTAACTGAGGATCTGCACACATAACGCAGCAAGGCAAGATACTAGGGGTCGTCGAGGAATTTAATGGGGCGAGGAAGTTTGTTGGCTGGTTTTTGAGGTCATCTTTTTTCTTGGAGTAATTCATTTATCTAAATTAATAATCTTTACAGTAAATTCGTAGTTGTGCTTGGACTATACTGCCGGAGTATCTTTTCAAAGACAGAACATAAAGTCGATGAAGACTAGATGATCTAAATGTGATAAGACCCTTTCATATGTACATCGTGATTATTATAGAGGGAGAGTAGTCATCATGGTAGTAGTTGAAATAGTAGGAAGAGGACCAAATGTCGTCCCGTCATTCTTCCATGCTGTCACTGTAGACTGTAGGAAAGCTATTCTATATATGCTTTCAGCCTGACATTAAGAACAGTTTAGCCCTGTGATAATCACTCACAAGGAGTTGGGAGTCTGAAAATTGATAGTGATTCCCTCATTGTTATGGGATGAACCCAAAGTTGGAAAATACATGCACAAAGTGGTCCGTCATCAGTTTTCAATATCCGCCCATGTTGTCCAACACACCCTTTTAAGGTGCAAAATTCATGGGAGTACTCCAAGACCAATCCCAGTTCTTTCTTTCCGAGAATTCACGCCTTTCCTTTCCTTGTGTTTTACTATACTTAAATATATTCCAGACTTTGAAGGTTCTAGGTGAGGTTCCTAGAACACTACTGTAGTATCAAGGTATCCTCTCCCAATTTTCGAGTACACAGTAACTATTCCAAGATTGAAGAGGTTAAAATTCGGAAAATCGTAATTCCTGGTATGGAAAGTAGCCTAAAACAAAGGGTGGCCTACCTATGAGCCTATGAGCCTATGAGAGGTATGGACTTAAACCTACTATCCCGAGGTCCCCCCAGAAAATGGATTGAACTTGATTCGTCATAGCTATAAACTAACGCACACCCCTACTTTGACGAATGGGATTGTTCTATCATATAGCTTAGGTATACCTCTTCCAGACTAGACCGCGACATTTCACGCTAAGCCTTATATAAAATTAGACATCATGGACTGGCCTACCTAGGTAGTCATGCAGCCGACGTGGAGATTGGCCATGACGCCTATCCTATTCTGTCTTAGCACTCAGGTCCCCAAATAGCCCTGGAGGTACATATCAACAAGCTCGGCTGCAACAGCTCGGCTGCAACAGCTCGGCTGCAACAGCTTCCATATAAATCATCCTCATCAATCATAAACATAGACTTGACGATGAATCAAAATCAACTTGATTTAAAAATACAGCCCTCACGTAAACGCCAAAGACTGGGCAGGTATCTAGTCATTCTCGAAGCTAAGATTGACTCCCTTTACGATAGTGCTCTAGGATAAAGAATAAGAGCAAGTTGAGAAGCGGCGACGAAAATAGTATCGATATGTATACGGATTGATTTCAGTGTTGATTAAGGAGTATTATTTTTATGTTCATTCCTTATTCTGAAAAGAAACACATCTTCAAGCTCTGCATTGCGAATTCAAAATCGAAAAGGCTGAAGTAGCTACTACGACTGAAATAGTTATAACAAAAAAGTTGCCGGAATTCATATTACAATCTATTTTCAAGAAAACGTTATTGGATGAATTACAGTGTATATATATAATACAATATAGGAACCAAAAAATATTATAATATACTAGATTATTTATAAAATAGTATTAATATTCTTTTTTCAAAAATTAGATTATTTATAAATAAGTCTTTTTTTTTTTTTTTTTTAAAAAAGTTATTATTTAAATTATATTATTTAACTTTTTATATCATTTAAGATTCTTTATTTAAATTTAATGAAAATCCAATTACTATATTTCGAATGTTTTTTATAGAGTTTAAATAAGATGCAAAGAATGCTTGTTTGATAGGCGAGGAGGGAAAGTATAATAGGTTTAAGAATGGGTCGAAGTAGAGAGAGCTTGCTGATACTGATAATTGTAATGATGGGAATAGGAGCGATGAAAGCAAGTGTAGGAAAGGTATAAGATGAATGAAGATTGGATTGTAATATTGCTGAAAGGAAATAAAGATTCCAACGAAACCTTTTTGCTAATAAAATCTTAGGTTATAATCTTAATCTATATTGAAGTATAATTTAGTATTTCGAATAGGATAATTTGATTATCTTAGTACTATAAGGAATACACATCTTCTTTTATTCAAACTATTAATCTTTCCAGGGCACTCTTTGGAGAAGAAGGATGTTTTTTCAAAAGCAAAGGACGTTCTAGGCTAAAATGAGTCTAGTTTCTTTGTCTGCGGCACTTTCCTTTACGGTGATTAGCTATTAATAAAGCCTTTCCACTTTCCATTCTCTAGATTAGCTAGATCAGTGTTGAAATTAGATCATCTACAAGTCTTAAATCCATAGTCTGTTTCCTTCACTCCATTTCACTTCACTTTACATCAGATCAGATCAGATCTAGCACCTGCATTCACTGCTAATTTCCATAGCGAAATGTCCTCAACATACCTACTCTAGGTACCTACCTACCTAGGGTAGCAGCAAACGCGAATTTAAAGAGAGATTCGGGAATATCTAGGTAGTACCTAGGTAGGTAGTATGGACACGATCCATGACGATGCCGTTATTTGGGGGCTAATAAGCGGCAGCAACTAGCAACAGACGACTCAACACCCTGAGTGCGGAAATAGGGCCACCTACGATTCAATTAAAATTCAATTTGTGGAATGTATAGTAAGTTTGATGGGTTTCTGGAGACTGTTTTATTACTTCTGAAAAGATTTATTGGGTATTCGAATCTTGAATAAGGTTTATTAAAGATGATGATTTTTGGTGTGATTTCGGGATTTACTTCCAGCTGTCCTACGAGTCTGGGCACCCAGTTAGGTAGATGAATTGATTTCTCTCAGTGCTCGAATTTCTTATATAACTCGAATCTTTTGTATGGGGTTCGATCTTTCAAATTATATTGAGCCTCTTAGACGGTTCAAATCTCTTGATCATTTGAGTCTTTGTGTCGGGTTGCAACCTGGATTGTCAGAAACCCCGAATCTGATCATTGGTGTATTTTCATCTAAAGTTTAGGTATACGCAGAAACATGAACTCCTTCCCGATGTTGCCCAAATACAATTTCCATGACTCTGTGAATTTTAAATCTAACCCTCGCCCAATGCCGTCTAATGCTGTTATTCCAGAAAGGTGACATACTTCCCAGCATTTTCTCTCCCGATCCTCAGTCCATTAGCCTTGAACCCCGGATCTTCATAACCGATCGACACGGCCACCAAAATCTCCAGATCATCACTAATCCCGCATTCCTTCCTCACCACCTCCGGATATCCCGCCTGACAAACTTGCACACAAGTGCCCACTCCCCTTTCCGTGAGCGCCAACAACCAACTCTGTAGCCACATACCCACGCTCAGTCTATCGGCATTAGTCAGGCGTTTATCTATACACACGATTGCCCCTACTGGCGCATCGAAAAACCGATAGTTTCGAAGAACAGCCGCATTGCGGGCTTTTGAATCGGATCGCGGGATACCCATTCCTTCGCCGTAGATTTGAAGACCGAGTTTGGAGCGGTAGTGATTGTATTCGGTAGGGAGGGGAGGGATATTAGGCGTAGATTCCGAGGCGATGGCGAATAGTTTGGCTCTGAGGTTTTCGAGTGGCTCGCCTGTGAGAAGGAATATGCGTTGGGGTTGGATGTTTGAATTTGAGGGGGCGAAACGAGCGAGGTCGAGAGTGGATTGGATGATGGATTTCGAGACTGGTGTTGAAAGAAATGCACGGCTTGAGTGTCGTGCGATGAGGGATTCTTTCAGGGTCATTTCAGGGTAAGATGGATTTTGAGTGGTAGCTGGTTCGATGGCGTGAGGCATGGTAATATTTGATTTGATTTATTTGGTTGGTCGTGTAGTTGATATTCTTGCGAATAATGATTCTGATTTCTGGAATACACACATTTGTTTGACTTCCTACCCCATTATGTATTCCTCTTCCGACCCCCTTTCCACGGAAATCATCAAAGATTCAAATGCCGTCCTCAACTACCTCAACAGCGATGCAATGACAATATGACATTTGATGCGTCATCCATGATTAGGCATTATACATATATTGGTAGTACAATTACATGAGTTTTTGTATCTCCGTGGCCATTGACCAATGGAAAGGCCGTGGCTCACAAATACACACTTGAGAGGCTACCATCCATCGGCTTCTTCTTTCCTTCTTTACCGCCAACTTGAAGCACGAGTTCAGAGATGTCCTTGACATCGGTGCTTAGCGGTCGAATAGCTTCCGATATAGAAGACAATTCTTCATCACGGCAGAGAACTGATCGGTCTGTTGTTCTTCGTGTAGCATACTGGGTATTGCTCCTAGGCGTTTTCAGAATCAACGATGCAGGTTCTAGAATTTCTCCTATCGGACATTAACAGGCAAAACTTAATAAGAATTAATATAGCTTCACCTCCATAATAATAATAATAAATCACCCTCTCTACCCCTACAACCACAATCTCTTCAACGTGTTGGAACTATCCATACGGGTGTGTTCAATGATTAAAAGATTGACATCATATCATACTCTTATTATTGCTGATAGAGCGAGCATATTGCCGGCGCCGACGACACTTGTACAATTGCGCTTTTCTTTCACATTTCAAAGCATCACATACTTTTTCACAATCAGACTTCTGATTTCAAAACATTCAATTGAGTGATTTTTGTAAAGTACTGTGTTATCTTGACAACGATGTTTCTGGTGAAACGTTGAGGTCGTCAAAGCAAACAAGTAGAGTAGGGATGAGATACTAGGCGCCTTATGGTTTTAGGCGTTAATAAGTGCTGCAGGTAGGTCCACGGGTATGGATGTAAGACCTTTTCACTCATCCATTCGATAAATTCTACCCTTCTACCCTTCTACCCTTCAATCCCAACTGAACAACAAGACCACTCTTTATTTTTGTCGAAAGGGAAGGGATAACATATAATCCATCTTAATCTTGAATTCAAGATGGATTTCCTTCAAGTATAATTCTTCCAGTCCATTGTCCATTGTTCATTGTAGGTATCATTATCATAATAAGCACTAACTATGTCATTCCAGCGCCTTGCGCGTTTCCTCGATAGGCCACTATTCCCATGGAAAAAGCTCATCGTTGGATTTTCTCTCGCACAATACCTATTCGAAGGCTTTCTCTCTCTCCGCCAGTATCAAGTCTTAAAGCAAACTCGTCCACCCAAGGTTCTTTCAAATGAAGTCTCACAAGAAGTTTTCGACAAAAGCCAGGTATGTCATTTTGTCAGCCTTACTATCTCCCCACTACCACTCACTGACCTCAAAAAAGGCATATGGACGCGCAAAAGCACAATTCGGTTTCATTGCAGGACTCTATGGACAAATTCAAAACACGGCATTCATCTATTTCGACATTCTTCCTAAACTTTGGGACTTCACGGGCTCATGGCTTCTACGACTTGCTCCCGCTCGATTCACCGGCGAGATTTCTCACTCAATCGCCTTCGTTCTTACTTTTATCGTAATCCAACAGGTCCTTTCGCTACCAACTTCAATTTACCAGACCTTCGTGCTGGAAGAGAAATTCGGGTTCAATAAACAAACGCCTAAACTCTTTCTAACGGATATGTTGAAGGGACAAATGTTAGCATTTACTTTGACCCCACCAATTCTCGCTGGTTTCCTCTCAATCATCCAAAAGACTGGTCATCAATTCTTCTACTATTTGTGGTTGTTTGGCGCTGGGCTCCAGGTTTTCATGATTACCATTTACCCAATCACGATCTTGCCCTTGTTTAACAAGCTTTCACCCCTCGAACCGGGAGAACTGAAGGATGGTGTCGAGGCCTTAGCTGAACGCTTGAACTTCCCTCTTCACGAATTGCATGTTATAGATGGCAGCAAACGCAGTGCTCACAGCAACGCCTATTTCTTTGGTCTACCATGGAAGAAGCATATTGTCATTTATGATACTCTCATCGAGAAGAGCGACACACAAGAGATTGTAGCTGTCCTGGCACACGAACTTGGTCACTGGAGTCGCGGACATACCACGAAGCTCTTTGGAATCTCACAGGTAAGCAGATTTGGATTCGTTATTAATGAGTTGTTATTAATTATTTTGCAGGCCCATTTCTTCTACATCTTCGCCCTATTCTCCGTTTTCATCAACAACCGATCATTGTACCAATCTTTTGGTTTTCACAATGAGTTCCCAATCATAATCGGTTTCATCTTGTTCTCTGACGCTCTTGCCCCTATGGATACAGTCATTAAGCTCCTGATGAACATCCTGAGCAGAAAGTATGAGTTTGAAGCAGACAACTTCGCACAAGCACTTGGATACCAGGCTGAGCTGGCTCGCTCGTTGATCAAGTTGCAGATCCAGAATTTGAGCACTATGGATGCGGATTGGATGTATGCAAGCTACCATTTCTCGCATCCAATTTTGTCAGAGAGATTGGGTGCTTTAGGATGGAAGTCGAGTGGTCCAGTTGCACCCGCAGCTGCAAAAGATGAGGTTGCGAAGGACGAGAAGGTCGCAAAGTCTAGTGGTAGAGAGCTGTAGATGTACAGTATAGATAGACTGAATAAGAAGAATCCTGTTAACCTCGCTAAAACGCATCAAAAATCGTGACTTGTAGTTTGGCGGGCTCATTATTATGCCGTAGATTGTTTCTTCATCTCCTTCTCCTTCTGTGCCTCCTTGCGTCTCGCTCTCTTCTCTGCCTTTCGCGCATCCTTCTCCTTCCTGGTCAATGTGGCAGCAGCCCCTTTCATAGTGGTCCTGAAATCCGGAACCGTCGCACTGGGCTCAACCTCCAAATCGCTATCAAGCTCTGTATCTTTGACCTTCTGCACCCTAGCCCCAACATCTCCCTCCTCAATACTCTGCTCTCTTTCAAACTCCTCTTTGTCCTGCCACCCATCTACATCCATTTTATCACCCCCGCTTCCCTGCACAGTTCCATCATCCATACCTTGCGCAATCTCCACACCATTTTCCTCCTCAAGTTCTAATGTCGGCGCAAGCCATTCTCCTCGTAGACCGGCTTCAACTCTTTGAAGATTGTGAATGGTAACACTGGAGTGACTGCTGCCAATTGTGGGACCTGTGGGCTCGAGTTTAGCGTTGGGAAGGAGATATGGTGTGCTGAATGCGAGGGAGAGGTATTCTTGTAGGTATTTGAGAGCGACAGTTTGACTGACGGGGATTGAGGGAATGGATTTATGGGGTGGAAAGGCGGACATCTCGATTGGATTTTAAATATGACGAGAATTGATCGCACTTGTAAAGATTGAATGTTTGAAGAATGTCCCAAAAACCCAATCGCGAAGTGTAAATTCGAGAAATCAACATGAAGCTCGAGATTTTTTTGCGACAGAAGCGGGAAAATGTCCGCTAGCGCGGTTTTTGATTTTGATAATGCAGGTGGTAAACAACCACGAATTCTGGCCGGGTCGAGATATTCAGAGATTCAAGCAAAATGTTGTGCCTACGCTGCTCTCATAGTTTCAGGACTGCTCCAATTGCATCAAGGTTACTTTCACAGTCAAGTTCTATTCTGGCCAAAAGGTAAATTTCTAGCAATTCACACGGCGGCCCCTCTCCATTCTCACAACTTTACAGAATATTCACATCAATTACACCCCTCCGACCAACATTATCTCCCTCCGCATTCAAGCCCTCCTCATCGGTGGTCGTTTCTTCGGAAGTGGCGCCGCTAGATCTTCTCCCAAAGATTTCCACACACCCAGCATTGAGCACAACACAAGTACGTTGTGGACCCAGAAATACATTTAGCCCGAGTCATTTTGTTAGGAAGAGGAGACATGGGTTTTTGAGCAGAATTAGAACCAGGAAGGGGAGAGCCACGCTACAGAGGAGGAAGTCGAAGAAAAGAAGTACTTTGAGTCATTAAGGGAGGAGGGGTTAGCGATTGGAATTACCAACAAAGGTCGCCAATGATGGTGGGGCAGGATGGTGACATGGCCATTTGGGGTACTGAGGACGATGAGCGCAATTATGATGTGCATTATACTCATCAAAATTATGGGAATAACGATGCCACAGTAGCTGTGCCTGTGGATCTCGACCCGCACTACGTGTAAGATATTGAAGATATGAATGTAGACATCAGACTACCTACCAACTCGGTGTGTGGGCCTGGTCATTCAACATCATGAAAGAAACCTCGGCCAAAGCAACACATGGAGCGTTTGAAACGAAGAGCAACAATGTATCGAACGATGTGGTGAGTTCCATCATGATGAAAGCTTGCAGTAATGGAAATCCAACGCGGAGTTTACATTCAGGTGGCAGGATTTTGACCTAAAAGCTACTTTCAAATGGGCTCTCGCCGGTTCTGTATTTTTGCAATACACTCAATGAAGCCGCTCATGTTGGTTTGACGGCATTCAAACTATTTCTGTGATCGCACTTGGCCAGCTGTTCGAGACTGCACGAGTTATTCAAGGCTGGGCTTTTGCAAATTCGGACTTGTGTGGCCTTGGTTGTGGTCGAGTACTTCGGCCTCACTGTTACCTGCTCTTTTGAATCTCATTGATACTTGAAAAGTTCATGGCCGTCTGCATAGTTGGCCCACTGTGGATGTTGCCGCAGACGATGGGTAAGTACCCATTTTGATATTAAATTCAAAGAAAGTTTATACCTGTGACTGCAACGTTCTCTACTGATTACTTTTGAGAATTTACGACTACGTTATAAGGAAATCCAGCATGTTATTTACAAACGTTTGAGCTGTTGAATAACCTGCTTGGCTACGACCCTTGATTGACCCTTTACATACTTTATTACATTATGTGGCCTAATTAAGTAGATAGTCCCCGGCGAGGCCATTCCAACATTGACCTCGTGCGAAGAATTTGCCTTTCGTGTGAATTTTGAGGCTCTCGTTGTAGCATCAAGGCCAAAGACATCAACCTCAACCTACCTCCATGTATTCGGTCACCATTATGGATTACGACAGACCAACAGCTATAGTGTTGCTGCGGGCAAGTATAAATATTACTTGATCGAAGTACACCTCATAGCCTTAGGCCCATCATCTGTTCAATCATCATCCATCATCACTCTTCTGATCTCCTTTCCTAAACTTCAAGAATATACCTAAAATACCATATTAATACTAATATGGCTTCTTCCAATAATGATCGTCGTAGAGGACATAAAAAAACCGATACCGTTGATTCCATCATTGATTCTTATGCGCGTACCAGTATTTCTGGCAACGATTCCCGAAACTCGGTCACTTCTGTTCAGGAGATCATCCCTAAGGCCGCCAAACCTGCTTCTAGATGGTCAGCATCTACTGCTAGTACGGAGCCGGATGTAGAAGAAAGAACGTCTAGAGCAAAGTCTAAGAGACCAGAAGTGCCAGTCCAGCCAAAAGGAAATGCTCGAGGTAACTCTGGCGATATATACTTTCGCCCCAGTGAATCCATGATTAAGACCCCTCCAAGTACCCCTAAGAGGGGTATGAGTCCCGCAACAAACGGTGTGTTAGATATCCCTTTCTACTGGTACTGGTACTAACAGAGAATTAGATACCCGAATTCGAAGCCCCCCGGATGATACGCCTAAAACAAAGGCACTTAAGAGACTAGAAGGGAAGACTACGAAACCCCGTTCAATTAGTCCCAGTACTGAAGGGGATATTCGGGAAAAGGGAAAAGCGCTCAAGAAAGCCGGCGAAGAAAGCAGGAGGAAAAGGGAAGTGGCTAAGAGGTGAGTAACAGAGAAAGACAAATTTGCCGAAGAATCGGCGGGGACAAAAAAGCCATCAGAGACAGGTGGGGCGCGGCCAAAGAGGGAAGACAGCTTAAGAACAAAACCATGAGAGGAGGACCGAGAGAAAGCCAGCGAGAGCAAAATCTGCCGCAAAGAGTGTGCCTTCCAGTTCAACTACCAAGCCTAGGACCGACAGGTCCTCAAGCAGAGACCTTTCTGGAAAAGAACAGAGACGCTGATGGAATATAATACTAGCTTGTGAAGTCAAAAACTTGCTGGGATTGTTTCGAAGGGTGAAGTTCGAGGCTCTGTGAGGTAACTATAGAAAACTCCGACTCAATATGAGAGCTCTGTTTTTGCCTGTACCTGCCTTTTGTGTGTTTCAAAGTATCTAACCATCACTCCATGCATTAATCTGCCCTCAGCAAACGGCTTATTCATAATTCTCTTGGATACTTCGTACAGTTCGGCAGTTTTAGCACACATGGCGTTGGCGTTTGCATTTTGCTATCGGGGGTTGGTGTTGAGGTCGCATGGTTCAGTTGAGTTCATGGATATGGGATGGTGTATGTGCATTGCTAGATGGAGTTATTGACGTATGTTTTATCTGCTCTGTCTGGCGCTTATGCTTATGCTAGGGATTGAGGTGGCTTGAGATACTCAGATCAAAAGTTGAATATATTAAATTCATTATACCTGAACAGCTATAAAGTACATTACTGGTGATATGAGGATGTTTATAAAATTCCGCATCGCCTCTGAATACTCTTGTGACGAACGTCTTGAAATATTGACTCTAAACTTGTACAAACTTCAAGAAGCCCCTTTCGAATCTCGGTTTTTATATAACCATGTCCTACTCGACTTGTTGCGGCGATGAAACTCCTGGTCAGTAAAGGCGGTCTTCACCACCGTAAGTATCTTACATCCACAGTCACAAGGGATGGTAATACTCCCCAGCTTGATTTGTCGAGCGCTAGCCTTCAAATACAGCATCCACTCAAAATATCTTCATCTGCATCAACAACTTCTGTCGCGGGATCCAACCCTTAGAATCCAGTGCCGAAGAAGTTACCCCAATACTACTCGCTGTGAATCCATAATCCATCAACCTCCACAGTCTATCCCAGAACTCGATAGGTGCAAGTGCTGCAACATATCAGTGGTGGATTCCGATGGAAAACGAGAGCAGGTAGCAAGATGCGGCACTCGAAGAGATGGGTTCGGACAAATAAAAATAAAAATAGAAGGAATATAGGAAGTCGCCGCAATTTTTAACTTACATTGTTAAGCGGTCTTCATTACTAGAGATTCGAAAGCATTCAAGGCAGAATGTCCAGTAGTCCGGTTTGCAGTCCAATATTGATAGGTCATGATATTTGGACTTGGTTCAAAGAATCAGAATTGCAAAGTTGCATACCTTTTTGAACATTGCACGCGTTCCGAACACTGTAACCTTGGATCTGGTCTGCTAGACCCTCTTAGATACCATGATTCAAGCTGTATTCCACTGGCTGTACCTCCATGTCGACCTTCCACATGATATTCGACGTTCGCCAACTAATAACTTCAAGGCTACAGAACACTAGTTCGAGCACGTTGAATGGAAAACTGTCACTATAACCTGTAATTAAGAGAATCAACGAAGCCGACGTGGCTCTAAACATCATTGCGTATTAATCTATCTAAAATAAAGCAAAAATCTATCGCCCGTCCCATTCTTAGATTGATCCGCCATCCGACGATCTTCCATATTGAGTTGTCGCTTTCCTCTGATTCATCAGTCGACTAAATATTATTCATATCGCCTACTTTATCCATCCCCCCACCCTTTCTCTTTCCTTTACTTTCTCCTCCCTTCAGCTTTCCCATTCCCAAGAAGATGTCCAATAAACCCAATCACATTACTCCAATTCCACCCTCTCTCAAAAAGCCAATAGCCACCCCAAAACCGCGACAAGTCCACCCACTGTAATATGAGGCGACACATATTCACCGGCACTTATGATACTTGTTCCAGTCGCGAATCCACCTGCATCCGTTATAGTTGCACTTGTAGTACTTGTTGGAACGTGGCGTGTGCTTATTTTTTTATTAGTGTTGGATTTTTGAGAGGAAGCAAGATAGAAGGAGAAAGTGGTATTGGGAAAAATGAGAAGGGGAAAAGGTAGCTGAACTTACAAAGTCCCGTTGGTATGAATGCTTGAATGTGGACGGCCAGAGGCAGCTTGGGCTTGGACTTGTATGGAGAACATGAGGAGGAAGGTGAGGGCAGCGAGGAAAAGGACGGGTTGGTTGGTGCGGGGCATGGTTGCAGGTGAAATTTGTTTGTTGTTGGTGGGATTTGATTTGGTTTATTGAAGTTGCGAGAAGACTTCTCTGTAAGTAGAAGCCTGGTTTATGAATTCTGAAAGAATAAGATTCCAAAATTCCTGAATTCAATCATAAACTCTCATCCATATACATATATACATATATATATATGAAGCGTACCAGATCACTCCAGACTCCCCGCCACAATTCCAGTCCAAGAGAATGATAAACAGTTCCGTTTTTAGTAGTGTATCGGATTCAAATATGCGGCGAGTTATCTGGCGGGGTTTTTT
>NGKI01000002.1:1694794-1751689 GCA_002162615.1 Myriosclerotinia duriaeana
CATGTCCCCCCTCTCACCTTACAAACTAACGGTAACCGTCATACTATTACTATGCACCAACAGAACCGGCGGCAAACCCCCACAAAGAACCTCCAAATCCCCCAAATATCCCTCACTCCCCTCCCTACTCGCACCCGTGCCCTCCACGGGACTCGGCAGCGTTGTAAAAATAACCGCCGTCTCTCCACTCTGACTCTTAATCAACTGATTCAGAATCAAATGTTGTGCTCGACACGGTAGATCATTAAAACTGAGTGGAAGAGATTGCAGAGAATACGATGAGCGAGTGGGGGAGGGGGGATTAGGAGGAGCAGGGTTAGAGGAATCGGATGCTTCAGAGATGCGGTCGAAGGAGGGTGAGGAACGGTAGGCGGAGGGAATGCGAGGTGCGGATTTGCGGGTGGTGGGGGGAGAGGGCGTTTCGGCAAACATGATGCTGGGGCCTGGACCGTCTTCAGTAGCTACGCGGGTCATGGGAACGGGTTTTGATGAAAATTTTGGTGTGGATGCGTGCCTAGAGATTGGTGGTTTTGTTGAGTGAGAACGAGATTCTAGTGGAGTTGAAGATGCTGATAAGTTGGCGGCTGCTGTTGAGGGAACGGCAAGAAATTTTTGTGGGTCTTTCAATGTTTGCAGAGAGTCTGAAAGGTTTGGGACTGGAGATGGTTGAGTGCTTGCTAGTTGAGGCGAACGTGGTTGTGATACAGGCACCGAAGCGCTTGGCATCGATAACTCTGGCGATTTGTTGAAGGAATCAATTATCGATTGCCTTGTGGATCTCGAAATCGTTGGAGGAACTGGCTCTTTTTCACCCGCTGCACGTTTAGATATAGGGGGACCACGTAAGCTATCGCCATGACTTCTTCTTCGCGCAAGTGGTTTGATCTCACCGGCGTGAGAATCTGTATCGGATTCGAAATCATCAAGGTCTCCTTCACTTGCAGCACTTTCATCATCAGACTCTACCTCCTCGGTCTCGAGTTCGGAATCACTATCGGAATCTTCGCTAGCACTTCCATGACTAGCATGTCGACTCATAACATCAGGCTCTAATCTCTGAGATCGCATACCCATACTAATACCCAATCCCTTCAAATTACTCATATTGTGTCGTTTCTTCGATTTCCTGAGTAGTCGTCGAAGTCCAAGAAATCGTTCAGCCTAAGAAAATTGCCCAATCAGCTCAGTACTCATTGAAAATCATGAACACAAAACGACAAAGATACATGGAGAGCTGCAGGACTAAAGGGAAGCCAAGCACTCACACGTTCATATCGTGGACCTTGTTGAAATGACGAATCTGGCCAAGTTGGAGCAGCTTGAAATATATTCGCAATTTGAGCCAAATCTACCGAAGCAGATGTAGTTGCTCCACGATTCCCACGAAGCTTTTGTATCTCGTCCCACCAATCTTGCCCCTTGAGACACTCTTCGACCTCATCAATCTCATGAGAACCGGGATTTGCACCGTTAATGATGATCTCATAAGAAGGAACATCCCCTGACGCCAACCAAAACACAAGAATCTCGGCTTCTATACGCAAATTTTCGAGTAGTGATTTTACCCTACCCCTTTCCTCTTCCACGTCGTTTTCGTATTCAACAAATACAGCCACGCGAAGTTTATATGCTTTCTTCCAAGCAGGCACAGTATTTAAAATAACCCCAAGCTGAAGAATCAAAGTATCTATCGACATTGTTAGCTACTCCGAATAATTTAGATTAAATCCAAAAAGCAAAAAGTCATCGCTATTTTTTCTTAATAAAACTATATGGACGAAGACACTGGAGGCATATGGGACATCTTACATGTATCAAAATTGGTGGTTAAAACATTCTGTTTTACATCCCCTTCGGCCGCAATCTCGGCAGACATTTGAATAGGCCAAAGATCGATATACTTCTTGGTATTCTCTGTACCAGGCAATTCTAGATCTCGAAATCCTTTTGCCACTGCAACATTGATCTGTAGTTTGAAGAGTAGGTCCTCTAGGATAGTCACATAGCTTGTCACACTCATCATGCCCTCGGTCCGACACAAATCAGTGGGAAGCACTCCTTGCATCTTCTTTTCTTTACTATTTTGACGCCTATTTTGAGGTTTCTTGGGTGTCTCGGCGTTTCTCGATGACGATTTCGATGGCTCCGAAATGTCTATCAATGGCTGAGAATTTCTAAGGTCATCTAAATTGTAAAATCCCATGACTGCGATATTAGGTCTCATTCCTCCTAGCCCGGCGTTGAGGATAATATTTCGAGCCCCCCATTCCAAAGCCGGGGATATGGCAATATTGACGAATGCTTTAATTTTTGAGAAATCAATATATTTGTTCCACGCTGCTTGTTGGCGACGCTGTTCTCGGCAGTCAGCACAAGTGTATGTTAGGAGGCCCAGGCAGATCATTTCAGTCATCAAACGAAATATGGAATTTCTACTTACGGCTTCTGGTACCGATTGGCTGAAATCATCTGTTACAATAATATGGCCAAGAATATACAAACCACCTTTCTTCATGGAATTGCAGAACTGTATGAGTTTGTATTGTCGACGTGGATCGTTGACAAGTAAGATAACTTGAGGACGCCAAAATTTGACATGTTCTTGTTTTAGCTTGAGGAGGTATTTGCGAATCTGATGATATATCAAGCTTTGAGATACGTCCCCCCAGCTCTTTGGCTCTACTGAATAATGGATAAGAAGGAATAGCAGAAGAAGAGTTCCTACACATCCCGTTGCATAGAATCCATCAACGAAGAACATCGCGGCCCCCGACACTATTGCACCAGCAAACGCAGTCTGCCAATTGAAGAAATGAAAACTGGGGCGCCAATTGGGCGCAGACCCGATGGAAAGGAGGAAGCAGGCTAGGTTCATGACAAGAAAAGTCATCTATAAATATTAGCTAATGGTACCAATAACGATTTTTCATCATGAAAACGAAACCCTGACTACTACCGCACGAGGCATGCAAATATGAAGGCGGTCTTAAATCAAATGACACAGTACAGGACTAAATATCAAGTGGATACAATTGCCGACGTGAGCTAAATGAAACTTGGGGGCAAGGGGTTCACAGTCCATGCAGACTTTAGTCAAACCTTACTTACAAGATAAGTCATTGTTACAAAGCTGGCGATTTGATTGAGGTCGCCGAGCATTGTTAATTGGGTCACAATGAATGTGAAAATGATCGCGAATGTAGGTTCATCGGCTTTCTTGGTTCCCTGGCCAAATATCGAAAATCCCGGCAGTAAGCTATCTCTTGATATTGCCTGGAGTAGCTTTGCACTGCCAATAATTCCCATGAGAACAGAGAAAAGACTTGTAGATACTTCTCCTGCTAGGATCAATAAGCCTGATACATTGGTTTCCTGAAGCACATTCGTGTTTCTGAGAAAGGATGCGCGGGTCACGGTGGCGGCCATAGCTAGTATAACTAGAGTATACAAGAAGAAAGTTGTGATAAGGCCATATAGAGTGCCTTTAGGAATTGCTTTGCTCGGAGACTTTAGGTCACCACTCATGCTTGCACCAGCAAATATGCCTCCCGTTGCAGGAAACAGAATGCCGAAAAGATCCTGAAAAGTCTCTCGTCCATTAACTTGACTGCCAGCGGCACCTTTAGTGAGCTTAGGCAGTAAGTTTCCGTAGAGGGTTTGCAGGCTGATGCCCGTATATTCAATTCCAAGCTTCCGACTTTCAAAAGGACTGACAACTAGTGCAGATAATGGGATGCTTAAAGTGGCAAGGAAGAGAATAACCAGTAGTCCATTACTAGCCCTTGCAAAGATTCCAGATCCAGCAAGACATACTAGAGTACACAGGACGAGTATTATCGTAGACCAAAGATAGCAATACCATTTTGTTTCTGGCAGGATTTGAGCCCAATTGCCATAGTCTGCACCAAAATTTAGAGTTATGCAATCGATGAGACCCACGGCGTTCATTCCAGTATTGAATACGAAGCCCATATAAAAGACGAGACCAATCGATCCCCCAAATTCTGGACCCAAAGAACGAGATATCAAATAATATGCTCCACCTCCACGCACAGTTCCGTTTGAGGCAATCGCAGACAGGGAAAAGGTAGTAATGAAATTGATCACATAAGAGGCGACAAGCATGCCTAGATATGCCGTCAATGCTTGTCTCGGCGCATTCAGGATTCAAAAACTAACCCATCATGCCCAGTATTCCACTTTGTCCTAAGATAAATCCAAATCGGAGGAACATCAGAATGCTCAAAACATTCAGACATGTTGGCACATACACTCCGGAAAACATCCCCAGCTTCTCCTGCCCGCCAATCGGCCGAGGTACTAGTCCTGCTCTAGGGACCATTGTGCCATTCTTCTTTCGCTCTGCCTCATTATGCATTTGCACGGTCAAAGAGTTATCCCCCATGGTGCCGGCAGAATAGGGATCTTGATGCTGTTCTTCTTGCAGATCAGGGGGGTGATTATTGTCGTTCCTATCGCGAGAAAATACGTGTAGTAATCGATCGGTCAAGGAATGTTCGTTGCCAGTGGTTGGTTCACTAGCAGGAGCTTCATCATCGTGCTGTGCGAGTTGCGTTTGATGGGTTCCATGCTCGCCGATGCTAGATTCGCGGGTGCTGTCAATCTCTTGCCCAGCATGGGGCATCTTCAATTATTGATAGCAATATCAATGGCAATAGCAATAGCAATACCTACCTTCGAGTGGATATGTTTAATAGCAAAATAATGCTTTGTACCTGATCTAGTTACTCAAAACAAGTCCAAGACCTAAGACTTTTAGAATTGGTGAAGCCAAAGAACAAGGATATTGCAGTTCTACGTCATGTGGTAGGGGCTGGTTAGACTCCGTTAGAGTTGATAGTAAGAGCTTCAAAGTTCAAACAAAGAGGTTTTGGAGAAGGAAGGAAGGGAGGAAGGGAGGGAGGAAAGTAAGGAGGGAAGGAGGGAGGGAGGAAGGGATGGAATTTGGAAAGGGAGCCAAGGAAATAGAAAGTATATACTTATTATATTATTTGTAGTGCAATGTTTGTACAATAGAAAATAGCTCATAGTAGAATCCATACGCGTCTTATATCGCTCAACTGAAGTACGCTAATACAGATATGAAATAGTATATCACGGGTTACCAAGCAGACTTTACCTAATAAAGTATAATCTTCGAAATAAAACACAACTACCTACCTACCTACTAGGTATCTACATTGCAAATTCCTCCAATTATTCTTGTGATACTTCCCTGCTACTATTTCAAAAGTGTGTTGAGTGAGAGAAGACAAAGACAACGACAAGACCTAGGTAGAATATAATTAGCAACAACTATACCAGGTATTGTGTAAACAATACCTCATCGTCCCTTGTCAAACGTTACTCAACTACTACCTAGGTATTGGCTCTTGCTCTTCTGGTATCTCCATTTCATTCACTTGCTTATTTAATAAATGTTATTGAACTTTACTGTAGTTCAGTACTTCGAGCCCTGGTTTGATAGCTAGAATTGGCCCATTGATACCATGGAACCTTTGGAGGGGATAATAGCGATGAATTCATCCAGGCTAAAAAAATAGAAAAGCAATGGGTATTGCCGGAAAGTTGATTGGTAAACTCATTTTCGATGGAATAGGGGGAATTCGAAGACCCGACATCTTTGAATTCAATTTTCGAAGTGGTGGAGTTGATCGAATGAGAATGACATTGAATCCGAGACTGGCGTCTAATATATTTCATGGACTGCAAATATTGATGTACCCATCTTATATTTGAGCGCTTTTAAGTAAAATTCACTGCTCATTTGAGCAAACACCTGGTATTGACCAGCTGCAGGCCATCAGAAAGATGTCATCTCATTTCTGCACCCAACATTGCGTCCAACTTCGCCGCATACCTACCTACCTACTTTTGGATTGTGTGTGATATAAAAACAACTACAATTTTGACAAACTTCATCGCCCACATCCTTGCATACACTTCTTCTCTTCATTCAATTCGAAACATCATTCATTCTTCGCAAGAATGTTCTCCGAAACAATCAAACAATTTTTGAGCCAGTATCTCGGTCACAACAGCATACCTTCAGCTTTCTTCATTGTCACAATCACGTGGGCAACATGGAGAGTCTGGAAGTTTACTTTGAAGCCAGCTGCATCCAGAAGACCCAAAGGAATACCCATATTTTGTTCTAAATATACTCTCACTCACCTATTATTAGGAAAGTCTATAATATACTAACCGTTGCTCTAATACTTGATGATTGTTTACCTTTGCTATATATACAATTCAAACTTGCTAATTAATATTACAGAGCAAGCTCCGGCATTTTTGAAGGATAATCAAAACTTATTCAAAACTGCAAAGTAGATTTGTTTATATTGTTTTTTTAAATTACATTTTTAACACTTTTGCAAAAAATACTTTGGTAATACTCGCAAGCTGTTTGTTATTATAATTATAGGATAATAAATCTATATAATTACAAATCTAAATGATTTGCTAAAGTTATACAAAAGCATTTCAACATTTACCTTCAATAAATTTATCAAAGATTTCTTTAAAAAAGAAAATGTAAGCCTCAAAGCAATTGAAATTATATTCACCAAATAAGTTAAAAGCTAAAAGAAGATTATTGTACACGCTGGCGAAGATTTCTTCAAATAGCAGCTTCAGCCTGGCGGACACTTTCAGCCATTGTTCAACTTAATCTAAATGAAGATCAGCGAATGTATTCAATAGGATAAGCTATCGCACAAAACCGTTATCTCGACTATAGAAAGCACCAAGAAAGTATCGCTTTTGGTATTCTACTACAAGGTTTTGATGAAACCTATATTGACAGCAGTTTTTGGTAATATGTTTTACAAAATTAAACCGAATTTTAGTAATATTTTTCGAAAGTTTGATAATAACAATTAAAAAATAAACTATAAACTTCCAAAACTTGTAGCATTGAATATTTAAAACGCAAAAGATAAGATTCGATTGATAATGCTACACTATATTTAATTTTTTTGCAAGCATAAAAATAATATAGTTTGAATAATTTATATTTTGGAAAACGAAATAAGGAATACAAAAATCAATAAAAAAAATATTGCATCTTTTTTTTCAGGCCGTTTTGGATATAAATTGTTTCCTGTTAAAGCTTTATACTATAT
The DNA here is from genome assembly GCA_002162615.1 of Myriosclerotinia duriaeana. Lineage (NCBI taxonomy): Eukaryota > Fungi > Ascomycota > Leotiomycetes > Helotiales > Sclerotiniaceae > Myriosclerotinia > Myriosclerotinia duriaeana. Next base: position 1,701,943 of record NGKI01000002.1, read on the forward strand.
TTGCAAGTCCACGGAATCTTAAATATCAAAATATTTTACTAATAAACCAAATCTATTTAGTATCAACGGAAATGTTTATAAGCATTTGTTCTAAATTCTATCCTACATTTTGTTCAATTATACACTACACAAATTAATTCTTACCAAGATTGAGCTTGCAATAACTAGTAATTTAGAAGGTTTTAATAGTTGCCTTAAAAAATGTTCTTATCTTATAGCTATATATAAAAAAGTTTTTTACATCAATACATCATTTATCACTATCCACAATATAATAACCAATACTAAAATAAAAAAAATTACATTGCAGAAAAGCACTAAAATGTTCACATTAACCCGTCGATTACATTTTGACCCTCTAGCTTTTGGCATAAACATTGATAGATTTAATCCAAAACGATTCTTTAGAAACAAAAAATTAAATAAGAGTGATAGCTTTCGGCCCTTTAGGGGTGGAATCACTCACTGTCCTGGTCGTTGACTGGCAATGAAGGAGATTTCTGTTTGTGTAGCTTTAGTCCTCACTCGCTTCGAGGTTGAGCTAGATGGTGTTAAAAGTGGTCCGGAAGCTCAAACCTTTCCCAAAGTTGATACAACTATGCTAGCTTTGGGTGTTCTGCCACTTATGAAAGGGCAAGATGTTTTTATTAAGCTTCGTCAGGAGTAAAGGACCTAGATTATCTGTGCCACTGGAGTGCTGTGGTGTCAATTTCTATTCCTACGGCATTATGAAGATCTTTTAGTCGGCATAGCTCATTGCTGGATTAGTCGTCGATGGTGCAGTTACAGTTTTCCGCATCATCCCGACCGAGATCATAGTTTCTTCTTCATCAAAAAAATACAAACACAAACTTGTCATGGATAGTTTAAAATCTATTTTGCACGCCCAGACGGTTATTTTACAAATCGTATTCGTCATGCACTATATCAGAGAACGGTAATATGATCTAAATTGCTGCATGACTAGATGTGAAGAGCCCTTCCAACCAACCTCAGTAGTACGGGAGTTGACATACCACTGCGCCTGTTGAACTTGCAGAATTTCCCTGGCTGAATTATATGCCTGATCCTCTATTGGAAATTTCTATACACGCGCTTGAGGCGTGAGCTTATAAGCGAAAGAAAGCTAATGCACCAATTTAGAAATGAGAGTGTAGAACTTGTAGATTTTCCCTGCCCAAGTTACATATCTGACATTCTTTTTGAAAATCTCTATGCGCGTGTTCGAGGCGCAAGCTTACAAGTGAAAGAAAACCGACGTGGCAATGTGAGAGTTCAAAATAGAGGATTAGAACTTGTAGAATTCTTCTTACCCGCACCATCCTTCGCTCTAGTCCTATATATCCAATCTCACATTCCCAGCCCTTCTCGGGCCAATATCGGGCCAGCGGCTAAACAAGGTGTGGTGGCAATATGGTTGAAGAAGTCCAGCTGACCGGACGCTACACCCATGCATACCTATGCATGGCAAGGCAAAACAGAGCATATTCTGCTTTTGTGCCATGTTGACTTTCAACCGCTTGATATCTACGGCTATGGTTTGACTCGGTGTCTTGGGGATGTTGAATCGATATTTAATACCTAGCTACTATGAAGGATCTCCACACTCTTACATGCACAAAGACGACGTATAATGAAAGAATTCTGTGAACAACGCCCCACTTTGAACGAGAGGTACCATCGCATGCAGCTTGAGTTCCAGCATGAAGTCAGCTACCTTGATTCTGTCCAGAAAACCACCGGATGCGACGTGTACTTGGTCATCCAGTCATAAGGTCCTCTCGAGGACATTGGATCTTGATTTTGAGGTCTTGGTAGCTGGTCATGTATGTCCTCCCCAAGTCACACGCAACTGCCGGTAGCTCGTAGCCAAGTTCCCCTTTTACATTGGCCCCCACAAAGGTTTTGAAGCTTGTTGCTACGACTAAAGATTTAAATATACGAATATGATATTCCTGATATCCTGTTGATTTTGTGTATTTATATGGTCACACATGCCCACTCCTGCAGAAAGGTCTTCCAAATCAATAAATCTATATTTAACCTTCTTGGAGCTCTCAAGCTTCAGCATGCTTGAACCAACAAACGCTTTTACGCCGCTCATAGATCAAGTTTTGAACAATGAGAAACACCCGAAGATAACCATTCCACATTGGCATTGGGCCGCCACGTTTGTATTCTTACTCTTCTTCCTCCAACTTCACCATATGGTGCATATTTACTTCTTTCAGAAGCCGGTAGTGTTCTGGGAAGGAACGGCACGTGAATGTCCCCTTAACTTACTCTAACCAGAACTCATTCATCTGGGCTCGGGGACCCGGGTTCCTGGGACGCTGGTTCACCAGTGTGTGTGATCATATTATTGCTTCCAGTCATATCCAGCACGCCTATGCCGAGGCCCGTCGACTCTCCCCGCCTCATCTGCAAAAACAACCAACGAGTACCAGGCTGGCGGTAAAGCATTCACCATACCGGGCATCGGCAAATGACACAAGACCTTTACCACCAATCCACAACAGCTCAACGAAGTCGAGCGTGCGCCCCCCGGACCAACTTTCCTTCAATCCAATGGTGGAACGGGTCAGTGCAAACTAATAAATCTCGAACTGTTCAGAGATCTTGGACCCATCTGACATCCGAATGGCATCATCTTATAGCAACTAGCCACGCACATCATCATCTCCCATGGCTGCAAGTTCGATGCAAATGCAAAGGATCCACGCCATGCAATTCCTACCCACGGCTCACGAGTGCTGTTCAAGAAGAACATACACGCCGTCATCCCTTTGCTAAAAAGCGAGGCCCGTCTCGCGTTTGAACGGGAGTTTGAGAATATAACCACAGAGGGTTCTGGATGGCTACCCATCGAGTCAAGGGAGAAGCTTGCTCTAATCACAATGCAGGATGGATCAAGAAACAACCCTTCACACTTTCCCAGCATGCATTCGAAAGAGTGATTAAGATTGTCATGGTTGGGAAGGAATTGGGTATGTCTTCACAGCCCGAAACTCGGTCTTCCTCGAGTTAAATCTTCTTAGCCGATGATCCAACGTTTCTGAAAAATCCCATGAGATTTATCCCTAACTCACGCCTCGCACAAGAACTTCTGCGGTGGACTCCGTTTGTAATCGGCGAGTAAGACTCACGCCTCTCTTTCTCAATATTCTCTTATCTGAATCTTGCAAAATCCAGAGTTTTTGGTAGAATTGTGATGCAGTGTGATGGTGCCAAAGAGATGATTTACAGGAGGATCATGGAACCACCTTGGCAACGCATGGCAAGCGGCGGACAATCCGCCGCGAAACCAGCAAGTACCGTAAAAGCTCTGAAGCAACATCAGGAGCGAGAGATCATGGCGCCAACCTTACTCGGCCGATCGATATGCTACAGTGGATGCTCGACTCCACTCGCAGGAAGACTGCTCGGGTGATGGAACGACTAGGTCAACACACCATGTGATTCTTTCTCTCGCAGGTGCTAATAATGCACCGCCTATGGTATGAGAAGAGCTGCCCCAGGGAGATTCCAATGCACCGATGACCACTCTCCCAGCTCTTGATCCATCCCGCTTAGCACCCAACCCAAAGGCATCTATAGACAGACCATAAACAAAAAATCCCACAGGCACCCAGCTCCCCACCCACAACGCCCAGCCACACCTTCGCATCTCGCCGAGCGGGCCCCAAGAGACCTCCCAGGGCCCTTGGTAAGATCCTCTACATCTACAGCACGCTTCCCCGTCGCGCCTCTTGATCGATCCCTCCTATCAACCTCCTATCCCTCCTATCCCTCCTATTACTGCCACTGTACCATTTGCTATCTCAACCTTCTCTCCGCGTAAACTTTACCCAAAGTAACCGCGCTTTCCTTGCCTTCCCGAGGTCTCCTCATCTCTTGTCCAGCCCCTGAATAATCCCATCCTTACATATATATATAGCATATAGCATTAGTCGTTATTTTATCAGCGTAACATACAAAATGATTCTCGCCGAATTTCATCACCTCGTGCGATTTCATGCTCGCGAACCCCAGTCTTCCAGAGTCTTTTGCATGGAACCATATGTTACTTCCGCACCCCCGAACCAAAATTCTTTTTCGCAAAAAGGCCGGATTTTGAGGCCGAAGAAAGACTGATGGGAATAGCTGGTAGGAATGACTGATTATTTTACCACGAAAAGGGTATCGATCTCAGAGGCTTCTAGCACCTGCTCGGGCCAATGAGGAGTTAAATCATCAAATCAAATATTTCGAGAAAGTCCATCTCATAAAAGCTGCTGCATATACACCTAACTGTACACCCATCCACCCAATCATCATTATCCAAAACTCCATCGCAAATGCGCATGAATTTCTCGCTAACCCCTCTCTAACCCTCCCTCCCCACACCACACCACACCACCTCATCTCCACTCCGGAAATTTCCTCCCATCCACCCCCCTGACCGGACTCACAACCCTCCTCTCTCTATCCCTTTCCCTAAAGGTCCTCCCCTCATACGCATTTTCTCTCTCTCTCTCTCTCTCTCTCTCTTCTCTCTCTGTCCTTATCCTCCTTGTTGGAAGGATATCCTCATGGCTACTATAATGAGTTTGTATCTTGGGTCTTTCTCTCCTTTTATAATCCCTTTCTCTTTCTCTTTCCCTCTCATCCCTTTCTCTTTCTCTTTCCCTATCACGATCTCTTTCCCTCTCCCTATCTCCCCTATCTTCTCGGCTACTATGTCTTCTACTCCCCCTCCCGTCACCACTTTCTCTTCCGCTTTCTCCCCCACTCCCTCCGCTCACATGATGAGTATGATTACTAACCCCCTCCCCCCTCATCCCCCCATTCCTCCAAATCTCCGCAATACCCCCCAGATCCCTCCATTTAAGCCCATGAGACCCCCTACTATCACTCCTCACTTTCTCTCCCTCTCTATCCCTATCCCTCTCCCTCCCTAAATCAACCGACCCCCTCCCCACCTCCCTCTTCCTCCTCCCCACCAGAAACGGCGCGCTCAAATTCCCATTCAAATCAATATTAGTCGGATACTGACCCCTCCTCACCTTCTCCTCAATATCCCTCTGCCTATCCCTGTCCCTCTCCCTTTCCCTCGCATCCGACACCGGAGATGGATTCGTACTAGCGGGCGCCGTAGACGGGAATGCAAAAACCCGAGGACTATCTCCAGCACTTCGTGATATGTAAGTACGCTGCGGGCGTCTCGGTATCGGTCGTCCATTTGTAGATGTTTTCAGTGGACTACTCCGACTTTTCAGGGACGGATCATCTTCAGAATCCGAGGTGACGCTAGTATCGCTGGAAGAATCCGAGGTTTCAGACAGGATTGGTGCGCGCCGCGCTTGTCGGGGATGACTATGTCGACGAGGCTGAGCGGGATGTGGAGGATCTGAAGGCGGCATGTCATGATGTGGATGATGGGGATCGGAGGGGTGTGCTGGGTGAGTGTGAAAGGCAGGTGCATCTTCTGATGCGGGCGAGCTTAGATTGGGGAAACTGCGATGACGTCCGCGGGGTATGCGGGCTGAATATGTTTCTTCTGGAGCGACGAATTGGCGAGCTCGATGAGTGGGCGATCGATTAAGAGGTGGTCGTTGGGGACGAGATGCTGAAACGTGTGTGTAGGGTATAGGACGACTGGTTCGACGGGTAGTAGATTCTCGAGCCGATGGTTCGCGAGCAGACGGTTCACGAGTAGAAGGCTCGAAATAGCCGCTGCGGGTGTGACCACCACCTGTTGGTGTAGGATCGGGGACTCTGGGCGAAGGTCGGACGTGAGTATACGCTGCTTGTACGTCAGGTCTAGGCGGGAGGTCCGGTACGGGAATTTCTTCTTCTTCTTCATCTGGTGCTGCTTGTTTACGTAATTTCTCTGCACAGCTCTTATGCCATTTCTCTATATCCGCATCCGGTACCGTTGGGAAAGCTTCCTTTGGTAATTCTGCCGGGAATCTCTCTCCTGTATCTGGATTTTTGATCTCGAAATCTCGTACTGCGGTTTGGAGGAATGGCACATGTTCCTCCGGTCCCAAAAGTATCTCTATCGATTGCCATTTCACAAATCCCCGTACGGTGAGACATGGTATTGAAGGAGGCGCATAATCATCTTTCGTAGGAGTTAAAGCATGTTGACAGCCTATCGAGGCATAAATCCAAGATATCGAGGGATGTGTAGTCTCCACAAAAAGAGCTATGTAAGGCAACGGAAGCTATTAGCAAGCAAGCAAGATTTTAAATCGCGGAGAGACAAGGAAGACGACGGGAATGAAAAACGAAAACCCTACAATCATAATTCCCACCAACGGCTTTATAAAAAAGTGCCAACTTCTCCGGAGTCAAGAATTGATCTTCGTTACTTCCCACGTTCTCTATCTGCGATGATGGTAAGCATAAAAAATCGAGGTGTTCATTGCAGAAGTGAACTTCCTTACAATATAATTTGCGATTCCTCTCAATAGCGCATTTAGCACTGGCGTCGGACTCTTATTCTCGTCAAATAAATATCCATAGAACTCTTTCGGATCCACGTTTGGAGTTGTCTCCTCCGGTTGTGTTTCCGCCATACTCCAATAGATATATTTTCGATATCGTACGATGACCTCGATTTGATGAAACTGTTCAATCAATAAGATTTAGATGAGGTTGTTTTTGTATCTGTTTCTTTGGCATCGCATCCGTTTTCTCTGCCTGTCTTGTCCACATCGATAGAGCGTATAACAAGCATATGTAGGTGCGAATGAAGGTAGTGGTAGGGAAGAAATGCCAAATTCTAATCGTGAATCAAGTGGGTAAATGGTTTGTACAACGAAGGTAGATCTTTTTTTTTGTCTATTTCATGAATTGTTGCTGCGCAAAATTTCATCACCAGTCATCATCTCGATAAGTTGGGCATGAGCTGGCAAAATCATCAGGTATCGGTATTATCGTAGGCTGATTTTGCCGTGGATATGTATGGGTCGAGTGGATGGGGGGACAAGCGGTGTCTGTCTGGGGTAGTACAAGGATCGAATGAATGTGATGTGATGTGATTGTGATATTCGTGATATTGATATTGATATTGATATTGGAGAGAGGGGAAGGTCTTCGACTTGGTCTTCAGGATTGAGGAATGAGAATGATAGACGACTTGAATGATTGATTTGTATATATTTAGGATGGCTAGCTGGCTTGCCATAATTCGTGTCATTGTCATTGATAGACATACCTAGGTAGTTAGTTCTACAGCCCACAAACAGCCTTGTAAAGTTGTAGAGGCTACGAAGTATGAGTTGTTGTATTAAAAACGGTCCCTGAGATCCCTGAAATGATAATAAATTATTGAAATGATAGTTGTTAGTGGGGGTTGCGCGGGGCTATTTACCTATGGATAGGTAGGACCTGGTAGGTAGGTAGTAGGTACGGAGTAGGTAGTATGGCGTCAGTCAAAAGACCGGTGGGTGGGTCTATGAATCATCGTAGGCGTTTCAACCTCTATTTAAACAAACAATAAAAACATCTGCTCGAGTATTAATTACATGGAAAAGATCAACTTGAGATATTCTGGAAGAAAGGTGGAAGAAGTGCCTAGTAGGTACATATGGATCTCAAAGATCATGAATTCATGGGAGAAGATCTTGTATTGGTGGAACGATAAATTATTATTACTCATCTATAAGTAAGGTTACCTCAAGTATAGGGAGGGGTATCTTGTATATGTTATGACTCCTAGCAAATTCCTAAAATAACAATATGTATTGGTATCCCCAAACTCCTATCCTAAACTCATGCGCCGCATTTGTAAGAGAACTACATGTGTTTTTCACCCTAACCAATCTGACCTCATCCGAGAACAGAAAACAAAAGAGAGCCGAACCATTGCAAAATCAGCATCTCGATGGATCAACCTGCCTATTTGGCACCTCGGTATGCTCATAGCTCGGGGGTAATTCTGGGCGTGGAATGGTAGAACTGGGGCGCAAAACACTATTCTCAACCAATTCCTCTCTTGGTATTTCAATAATCCTTGGTCTCAGGTACTCATTTGCATCTGCTAGTTCAGCGGCAGCTTCTTCTGCAGTAAGAGCCACTGGTCCAGTTCGCTTTCCTTGGGATGCGATCTGTATTGGAAGACAAAGTTTAATCGAAGAAGCTGGAACACCTGTTCCTGGAGTATGGATGGTCAAGGCAAGATTCAAAGAGTAGGTTCGAGAGGCGATACACGAATGGAATGAAGGCACCCAAGTCTTTGACGAAGGTAATGATACTGGGACCAGAATTTCTGCCGTATAGTAGGTTTTGTCTTGTGCCTTCAGCTTTAGCGACATGTGTGAGTTATCTGAGTATTCAGATGAACTTGATGATATAGTAGAAACTCGTCTGGACAAATCCGGTTGCGGCAAGTGCTTCACCCATGAGACTTGCTCAACACACCTCGATGAGAGAGGAACTGAAGTTTGGTAAACCTGTCGTTGAGGTTCCAAGTTTTTGGCCATGCTCGATTTGGAGGGAAGTGTCTTTGCGGGCTTGGAAGCGTAGAAACTCAAAGCTTTGATTTTAGTAACTAGGCCACCAAGACGAGGGGGTCGTGAGTTAGAATCATGTGGGTCGAATTGTAGCTTGACAGTTGCCATTGTTGTGGCCACCGAAGAACTTCCAGGAGATGGAAGGACAATCGCCCCAGTCTGATCCGCCGAGACGGTTATTTTTCCTAATTTTCCAGAAAACATGCCTTTCCTCAAGGATTTCGTCTTCGACAGCAGGTAATCATCCTTGTCATCCTCTGAAATACTCATTGGAGGTGCTTCCACTACCATCGGGATGATTTGAATTTTCTTCGAGCCTTCCACAAGAGAGATTGGCTTCTTTGGAGGTTCAGTGTGTTTGATCACTCTGACATTGATCGAGTATTGGACTTTGCTCATTTCTGGAGCCAAATCATCTAGTATCGATGCTTCACGATCGCCCATACTGGGAGGTAATTGCACATGTGCCATATGAACGTGATCGGCGTCACAAACATGTGCGCAAGCAGTTGGAAGGAGTTGTTCTGGAATGACAAAGTTGAATGGGAAGATATATGTTTCGCCAGCTTCAGCAACTCTCGGTTGAGGATATGCAGCTTCTCGAATTGGCATGACGAGTTTCAAAAATCTGTGAACGGCTGTTGTTTTGCATGTTGCACTAGATTGAGATATGTTCTCGACATATGTTCGAGTGACGCCTTCGAAGGTGATTTGAATCTCATCGAATTGTGCATCATGAGAAGCTGTGATTGAGACCTTTCCCGACAAAGCATCGAATGTTGTATAAGTCTTTCCATGGTGATGATCATCTAGATGAATCTCGACATCTGGTCGTTTTATTGGGTTGATTTTCTTGGCATAACTAGCAATTGTGCCAGAGCTAGAAGATGCGCTTGAAGCAGACATTTTGTCCAAAGGTATCAAGAATCGAGTAAAAGTTTGACAGAATTGAAGAGGGTGTGATATAGGAGAAGGATGATCTTCAGATAAATACAATTGGGTATATAGTCATGCGGGGAAATATGCGCCTTGAAGGCTTTTGAGTGTAACTTTGATAAGGAATTCGAAGTATATTGATGAAGCTGTTTGCGTACTTTGAACCTTTTGAAATTCTGAAAACGGAAGGATATTGACTTAGCTTTATATGTATTGAACTTGAGTACTGTCTTCATACTTTGTAGTATTTTGAAAATATTAAACCATAAACCATAATTCATAATCACGATGAACCTTGGAACCTTGAATATGGATGGGGATGGGATGGGATGAGTCAAGGTTGTCAGATTCGCGCCCTTGATGCACTTTTGGATTGATGGATGGATGGATGTCTTTAGATGCCGGGCCCAGAAGTGAACTGCGGGAAGTGGCACTAATTACCTAATAAGCACGTGGTAAGATCTGTGCACCGTAGTACGCCCTCACGCCCTTCACTCCGTACCTAGTTTGTACAACCTACTACCTAGTACCTACCTAGGTAGTCTTACCTACACCGATTTTTTAATGATAATGATATGAGATGGATATCTGGATTCTGAACCTCACCTGCACCTACACCTGCACCTGCAGTTATTGAGATTACTAATAAAGTCATCAATGTCAGCCTACCTACCTACCTATTCAAGTTATCTGACCGACCTTCTCTCGTAAGGCTGAATGAAATGAATATTGCTGTCCAGTCAGTCACCAGTCTCGTCGACGCTGAGTTTCCAAATCTCCTCCCTCCCATTACCAGATTCCACGTTACCTTTCTCTCATATTGTACCTATACAACCAACCCAACTCCGAATCATAATAAGAAGATGGAACCCCCAACATCCATCCATCCATCCATCATTGATCATCCATGATCCATCTCATCATACGGCCAAGCGAAAACCTTTCTTTTTGCTCCCTCACATCCTAGGATACATAAATTATAATCCCCATCTCACACGGAGACTTCACACCAAGGACTAGATGAAATACCAACAACCCCCCGTCTCCGCTCCGAATTCCCAATTCCCAAGTCTCCACCCCCAACGCACTTTATTTCAACATCGCAAAGACTTAACGTACACGGTCGACCTCTGACACATACCTCGAGTACAACTACTCATAGCGATCAAACCCCCCTTATCATCACGATGAAAATTTTTCTTTCTTCATTTTTTTCTTTTTGGGCAATTTATCGTTGCGTCTTTTTTTTTATGGGCACCTCCGTATCACTCACCAACTAATTCTAGGCCTTCAATGTACGAATCGAACGATAGCATTCTTGATTCTTGAATAATGGTATCCATAACACCATGCATGTCGTGATCAAAGGATTGGCTCTCGAATTCTTATTGTGTTATTGTTTCTGTATCATCTTGTATCATTTTTGCCTAGCCTAGAACTTATTATTATTATCAGCAGATTTTAGATTTTTATTCGAGTACGATAGGTACCCCCATAAACTGTTCTTCGTATAGTATTAAAATAATACCATCATTACCATGTGAAATCATCCCCTTTCCTGAGCCGTGCCTCTTACTTCGTACTGCTAGGTAGTTCTTCTGTACCTACCTAGTACCTACCTAGGTAGCTCTAGTTCTAGTTCTTCTGTAGTAGTTCAAGTTCAAGTTCAAGTTCTAGTCCTAGTTCTACTCGAGTTATTAATCCATCTCCACTCCACTCCATCCCACTCCATCCCCACTCCATCCCATCCCCCATCCCCCATAAATCATAAATCATAAATCATAAATCATAAATCATCTTTATCACACTCCTCCGTGCAACTCCACACACCTAGAACATGTCTCCCCCAAGGCGTGCCCTACTACCTAGGTAGGTAGTCACTCTCACTACTTACTACTCCGAAAACATCATCTGCACTAGTCTTCACCCCCATTGATACCACCTACACTCCACAGTCTCCACTCCAGTCTCCAACCGGCATCCGACTCGTATACCAAGGAAATCCCGCCCTGTGCCCTACAAGTTACAGCTTTCAAGCTCCAGCTCCAGCTCCCCCAACTATGCTTCGCCGGTACCTTGATGGCCGGTTAAGCGAACTCCGTGTCGGTGTTCACAAACTTCAAACTACTAATGCAATGCCGGGATCCCTACGCTACTGTACCCGCTACACAGGCTACAATTCTAGCTTTCCAGGGTTCAGAGTCAAATACTAAAAGAGCGCACATAGAGACAGGTACTTTTCTATCGCCCGCCTGAAAATAGAAATTTGGTGTAGGTATTTGTTTCGATTTATCAAAGGATTTTTATTATATATTTGAATACCTAGATATTGTAAGCAAAGATTAATTAGTATCTACCGGTACTTTATCCGAGATAAGCTCTTCTATACCATCCATCATTTAATTCTCACTACGCTTAGAGCTCAGCCCACATCTAAAGCAAAATGTCCGTTTACAAAAAAAACCATCCTGTCCGCATTTTCTAAACGTTCCTCCAGGCGTTTTCACCATCCCTGGACTGTGTGATGCATCTCTCGGCACCATTTGCTTTGTTAGATCTCTTCGGGTAGGTGTGGTATAGTCAAGTAAGGGAGTTCTTGACTTTTTTACTGAGTTGTGAGTTGGTGTGATAATGCCCCCCGAAAAGATTGATTTGTGGGAAGGCGTTCGGTTGCCGTTGATCATGTTCTGGAGGGGCATATCCCCGGGGTCTGATACAGGCGTCTCGGTTTCCTGGTCGGTTTTGTGTGATGGTGCAAAAGATGCATTTTCTCTCTCGTCCAAATTGGCGAATTTCCGCTTCGGTCGAGGTGTAGGAGAGAACTCGGTTTGTGACGAGGTTGGTGGTACAGGGCCATTGTCGACAAAACCTGTTCGTTGTTTGTTTCTCTGCTGGAGCCGTGCATCTACCACAACTGTGGGAGATGACTCGATTTGTGATGAAGTTGAAGGAATAACAGCACCACTGCTAAATTTCTTATTTATCCTGCATTTCCTCCGTGTATCAAGAATACTTCTTGGGGACGTTTCCGGAAGTTGGTCGATATCGAATAGATCAATGTTAGTCTCTTCCGCGTTGTTGGACGGACCAGCTGTGGGAACATCTTCAGGTTTCAGTATGGACTGCTCCGGATGAGCTCTAAGAGCAGCGGGTGGCCATTCGACGCTGAGCTCGTCGAACTCATCGAAATCAATCAGAGCACTCATTCTTTCCTTTTGGAAAGGAGGGACGGAAACTGCTTTAAGGCCTGGTAATTGTTCATCCTCTCGTTTGATGGAAGTCTGGGGCTTCCTTTGCTTATCTTTTCTTGGCAGTGAACGAATAAACAGAGCGTCTTCTCCATCAAGCCCAAGGCTCAATTCGTCAACATCCTCTGAGATAAGCTTCTTGCAAACTGTGCTTTGGCGAGATCTCAATTTCCCACTGTTTCCATTTCTTGAATTACTATGCTTTGGTTTTCTTCCACTCCCCCCTGTATGGGGAGTTGTGAGCCAAGAACGAGGTTTTCCGTTGTGATTGGGCACAGCCTCTTCATCTGAGAATTCGTAAAAGGGATTGACAGCTACGGGCGCAATCTTCCGAACTCCAGAACTGGTGCGTGCAGGAAGCTCCGGCTTATCATCGCTTTCGTTTGATAATTCAAAATCAGAGCTTCTTAGATTTAGGGCTTCTTCATCTACATCCACCGGTCTGACATCAGTCAGATCGTATGCACTGGCATCTTTGGCCAAGTCCTTGTGGAGTCTAGGATCCAAGGATTTGATTTTCGCCACAGCATCTGACCAACTAACGACATCTGATCCATGCTGTACAGGCCTTCGAGTTCTAGATGGTCTTTGAAAGAAAGACACTGGATGCGGACTGCGTGAGGTAGATCTAATGTTCGATTCAGATTCCTCTTGATTTCTACGATGATAATACCCACGAGGCCCAAGAAAACTGGGTCTATTTGAGCCTTCCGGAGACCACAAATGCATGTACTTTAAACGATATCTATTCTTCCACGATATTTTCGAATGCCGGGAACCCAAACTTTCAAGCTCTTTCCAGATAGAATCCGTTTCAAATGGGAGGCCCTGATCATGTGCTTCAGCTACCTTTGCAATGAGTATTTGGTCCTCTTCTTCCGTAAAAGTGGCTCGTACTTTTCGCACTCGTGGTGAACCTGATACAGTATAGTCTGAAGTGTTTAGTCCATCCGAGTGTAACATTCTGTCGCTGAGATTCCTTGGTGAGTTAGGTCCCCTTGTTTTGTATGGTCCTCGTGCTCCTCGTCGTCTAGGTAAAGCCCATATAGACTCGGACATATCGGGAGATGGACTGCGCTCGATTTCTGGCTCCGAAATGAAAGCTCTCAACGCTGGACGCTCTCTTGGTTCTGATACAGGTAATTCAGGCACTCTCCAGGCTGGTTCAATATGAGTGTCATCTTGGCCTTCTTTTCGTGAGATAATGTTCACAATTTGAGGGGCAACTTTAGGCCCAAACGATCGTAGAATCTCATTGTACGATGGAAAAGAAACCCTTTTCCCCTCAGACTGTAAACTTGACTGGGATTGTAAATCGTCTGGAGTATGTTTCTGAGCGGGTCCTACTTCTGTTGTAGCTACCACTTCAACGAAAGAATTCTGGTTCGGTTCATCGTAGCCTCGTAAAATCATGTCATCCTCCTCCATGTCTCCATCACTCATCTTGGCCACATTATCTCGATTGTCCGTTGTTTCGCATATATCATTTCCCTCTTCTCTAACCTCACGTTCCTCCTCAATGCTGTATTCATCGCCAGATGTCTCCGTAACACTCTCCGGTTCTACAGTCAAGGCTCTCAGTAGGTTGCCTCCCGCTTTTCTATCTCCAGCATCCCGCTCATCTTGCATCTCTTTCAGATGTCCATTATCAACCAATATTTCTCCAGTGAGCAGATCAATTTCATCTCCAACTCCCTCAAAATCTTTCCCGTATTTTTCGAAGATGGATTCGAATGTGGATTTTAATTTATAGTCGAGCTTGGCTCTCCTCTGCTGAAGCTCCTGATCGGGATCATATCCAGGCTCGTAAACTACATCATCATCCTCGTCGTCAACAATGAAATCGTCCTCCTCAACTTCGCTATAGCTCTCGGAGTAATCGTCGTTAATCTCGATGTCGACATCATTAGGTTCCACGGATATTTTTGGCCGTTTTGTTGGGGACTCCATGTTGACAATTCGAGATCATATCCAAAGGTTGATAATGTTGTGTTGGATCTATAAAGGTGAATCATGATATAAGTTAATCAGGATTGGAAGGTACCTACCTACCTAGTACCTAACTACCTAGTAGGTAGTAAATAAAAGTCGCGAGCCATACAGCCATACGATCTTGGGGTACGCGTCGGGTTCGTGTAAATTGGTTGCATAAACAGCTTACCTAAGGTGAATTTACGTAAGCACAATGATGAGCTAAGCCTAGGTACCGTACCTTGACCACAAGGTACCTACCTCCAGCTACCTCCAGCTACCTCCAGCTACCTAGCTACCTACCTAGGTAGTATCTATTTCATCAATACGCCCAAATTCAAAGTGTGTGAATCTGCAAATTACTACTGGCTGTGTTTGGAAATTCTTTCTACATTTCTGGTAAAGCAAAATGCCAGAGTTACTTTGGTCAATAAATATCTGATATATCCCGCCTGGTGTTTTACTGGCGATATTTGGCAAAATATCTACATCCATCATGCATTGTCAAAAGTGTCGCACATCGTTGAAACTTGATAGCTCTCTGGAGGATCTAAACCCCGCGGCATTTGATTTATTAGTCGGTTCGTAGCGATCCTCTGGAACCAACCCTTTATAATGAACTAGAACTTATTGATTGGTGTTAACTGTCTAGGTGCAACCTCTCAAATCCAAACCAAGAATATTCCCCCTTCACGGCCAGCATATCCTCAGGAACGAAAGCAACTTTATGATCGTGTCTCGAAGCATGCTGGTCCACCAACTTTCAAGCGGACGGTATCTGCACCCCGTCGAAATGATTCTAATCTATCAGATACAATGAGAGGCGGCATGAACAATCCGGGCATGTCTTTTGTTATGCTGACGGAATCCCAAGTCGTACCTCCATCAGTTGTCAACCCATCCGAAGATACAAATCCAAATAAACTACAACAAGATGACTCATCTGGAGGGGACGCACCAGAGGGGGAGAGGAAAACAATGTCACAAGATATGGAACGGGTATCGAGGCTGTTTGAGATTCTTACGGCCCGGTCCGATATCGATCATCCTATCTGTGTTGAGTGTACCGAAATGCTGGTCGATGGGTTACAAAAACGATTAGAAGCTGCGACTCGAGAAAGGGATGCATATGTTGGATTTTTGAAGCAGGTCAACGCCGAAGTACCAACAGAAGAGGAAGTAGAGGAAGCGAACAACCTTCTTGCAAAAGTCCGGGCAGATGAGGCAGCTGCAATAGAAGAGTTGAAGAAAATCGAAGCGGAGACTGCTGCGGTGGACGAAGAAAATGCTCAATTGGAAGAAGAAGCTAGGGCTCTCGATATTGAGGAAGAGAAGTTCTGGAGTGATCGAAATGAGTTTACTATGAAGCTCTCGGAGTTCCAAAACATACGGGATAGCATTAATCTTCAGTATGATCACGATTCACAGTTACTAGAGAAATTACAAAGAACGAATGTCTACAACGATACATTCTGCATAAGTCACGACGGAAGTTTTGGCACAATAAATGGCCTGCGACTGGGACGACTCTCAAGTGTGCCGGTGGACTGGCCGGAAATAAACGCAGCATGGGGTCATGCACTGCTTCTCCTAGCTACTGTTGCTGACCGACTGGGCTTCAAATTTGAAGGATACGAGCTTCAGCCCATGGGTTCGACCTCTCGAATAATTCGTTATGATTATCCCTCGCCGTCCGCGAGTCGTTCTAGCTCCCAACGTGGTACTAACGCCAGACCCCCCAAGAAATCTATTCTCGAACTTCATTCCTCCGGCGATATGCCTCTAGGGCTCACTTTTATGCATCGCAAGTTCGATATAGCTATGGAAGCATTCCTGGAATGCATGCGCCAACTTGGTGCTTTTGTTGAGCAGGAATCTGCCAAGACTTCAGAGACTGGGAGAGGCCTTAAATTGCCATATAGAATTGAAGGGGAGAAGATAGGGGAAGTGAGTATAAAACTAGGAATAGCACAAGATGATGCATGGAGCAGAGCGTGTAAGTTCACACTCACATGCTGCAAGTTTTTGTTGGCTCACGCGAGTAACGTTAATAATGCAAAGAAGGGCATATAGTGATGGTGGCGTGGGAAATTCAGAGCGTACGTCAGCATAAGATGGGAACGTATAAACGGCGTTTCTGAAACTTTGAGTCGATTTATGAAGTTTATACCATTGGAGTTTTATCATTAAGCAAAGATAATCAAAGGAATTTTGACAGACAATTTATTGATGCTAAACTCTCTCTCTCAACCCACCTGATCTGATCTCTTCGCGTACATCTCGCTCAAAGCACGTTTTTCTCTAAGCACATTTTGCTAAAAGCATCCTCCGACTCTTATCTGCTTCATACCATACACATATCATCTCCAAGTCACATACTCAAGTCAGACAGTGTCTCCGCTCCCTCGTTGTCTTTTCTTTCGGCCCGACGCTTCTGGGTCATAGCTTTGTCACCAGCTCGACCATGATCTCGGCCATGATCCAAGAATTCTTCGGAGAAGTTAGCGCGTTCACGAAAAGACTTGTTCTTTGAACGGCGAAGCTTGAGGAACCGTTGTTTGGAGACGCATCGTTTGCCCTTTGAATAGGGGTCTTTTGCGTTTTGGGTTCTCATGGCCGGGGGTTTTTGGGGTGGCGGGAATGAAGTGAGAAGATTGATTTATTTTTGGTTCCTGACGGGTTGAGTGTATGGTAGTAGATGTCACAAGTTCTGAATAAGGTTTTTAGAGTAGGATGGATATTGAAGTTGATTGTGATGATTTATCAGATGGATGATATAGAAAGATTAGTTTCAGTAGAAAGATCCGGGAATATATACATATTCGATACATATTATTCCATACTTGTTCTGATCATATTATCAGGTTCATCGGACTTGTTTCTCACTGACAATGGGTGGCTCAATTCGCCTCTTCCATGGACTTTGAAACACCGCATCAAAGGTGCGATTTACTCGAGGGGATTTGCGTGTTCAACTTCTTTGTAGGCAAATGATACATGTTTCACAAACTATAGCCTGAGGGCTTCATTCAGTAAAGGTGATCAGCTAAAGAAGGCAATAGATGAATAATAGGTGCGAGGATAGTTTTCGAGGAAGGGATGAGGCACTGAATAAACAAAGATGCAGGAGTAACGATGGGATTCATATCTGCATTCTCTATCTTCATGTACCAATTCAAGATTCAAATTAATACATCCAACATATAGTTCTATCTAATAAAACATGAATCCCGACCGTTTACTCCGACTCGATTTGCTAATTAACATTTCTCGAGGCTCTGACTACCTTTTTTCGCTGTCCAAGTCGTTGGAAGCATGATGGAACAAGTTTCCCCATCTCCATTCGAGTCCACCTTTCTCCCCTTTCTTTTCATCCATTGCCTTGCCTTGCGATCCCATCTCATCCTCTCACTCACGCAATCTTCTATGCCCCGAACATCCTCTTCATAAATGGCTGCCCCGATCACACACCATATCAGTAGTTACTAGTTGCACACCTTGCTCCATGATACTTCGCTTGCGATTGAGAAGGTTAAGTATACCTACTTATAGAAGGCACAACCGTTAACTTTGAGGATAGTCAGCCCGAAAACAACCAACGTCATAATAAACAAGCTGTCGCCAGCTCATCACCAGCTCAAAAAGCCAATACCTGCTTTCCCTACCTACACACTTCGCTAACCCCGGATAAACCCAGTGAATAACCAACCCTATAAATCCCAAACCCAGGAACCCGGTGCAAAACTAAATCCAATAAGATTCAATATACAATTCTCCTACTTTCTAGAACAAAATCAGTTTCGTTAGCTAACCGAACCCTACGGATTCCTTCTTCTTCTACCTAGGTAGGTATCCTGATGATCAATAAAATCGCACTGAGCTTACTGCTTGAGTTATGATTGTATTCCTTATCCCAATTCCTCCACCTTCGAGCCCCACTTTCTTCTCCTCAAAAGAAAAAAAAAACATATCCAACATGCCATTGCCATACACAACTCCCAGCACCAAGATATTCCCCCAAGGATTTTCCCACACTATCTCACACTTTACCCCTTCACCCTAGCATGCCTCACAATCTACACCTGGGATCCCCATCCCCATCCCCATCCCCATCCCTATCCCTATCCCTATCCCTATCCCCTTCTCTCCAATCGATCACTCTCCAAGCATGTTTTCGAGTTAATTTCACCCAAGTAAGATGAGGTAGTAGACCATAAACAAGTGTTTATAACCCACCCTACCCAACACGAACCCCTAAATCCCAACCTCCTCCACCAAAAAACCTCCCTCTTCCCTCTTCCCTCTTCCCACCCCCTCCGCACCTCGCACCCCCTTCCCTTCCTTTCCCTCCAAACCCAGCCCAAAATCCCCAGACGAACCCCCCTCCCCCCCTTCAAACCCCAAAAATCCCCACACACTAAAGCACCAGATAAACTACTGTACCTACGACTCTCGGTACTAGGTACTCTTCCAGGTACATATTCACCGTCCATCGCTCGCTAGTAGAAATACCCTCAGCCTTACATCTATAGGTTGCACAACAAATGAACCAGAACCTAGGTAGGTAAATAGGATCCTTTGATCGCAAGAATATTGTTTTAATAAGGTAAGATTCTTTCTTGTATTTGATCGTCAGTTGGGTACAAAGGAAATCATTTACATACGCACTGGTGCGTTTGGATATTCTTCACGAGCTATGGAAGACCTTGGTGTAAACAGTCTAATATCTCATTATCATTAAAGTATATGCACCTTAGCTAATATCAAATTACAAGCAAGCTATGCAAAAAGCTCACTTCATATGCCTTTACAATCCCCAGAGATATCACGCACCCATCCATATGATTACAGTTGCCCCAAATATCCTCAAATATGAAACAATAATACAAGTAGCTTCTCCGTCCCCCAAACCCAAAGCCCCTTAATTCCCCTCCATGACCTGCGAAATCGGAACTTTCTCAATCTTACTATTTTGCTCCTGATCCCTACTAACCTGATAAAAGTCATCACAGAAATCAGAGCACTGCATAACCTTCAAGAACTCTTCGTCATGAGTGATAATGATGAGTTGGAAATTAGCTTGCTGTTGACGGGATTTGATGATGCCGTGAAGAGATTCCGCGAGTGCTTTGATATTGTCTTGGTCTAGATTCGTGGTAGGTTCATCGAGTGCGATGAGCTGTGAAACGGTGTTAGTAACATTTGGAATATAAAAGAGAGAGAGTACTTACACCACAATTAATACCGAAGCACTCAGCTAGCGCCAGACGAATAATGATGCAAGCTAGAACCTTCTGACCAGCACTGCAACGACCACGCATATCCATCTCGACATCTTGTTTGACCATCACAACTCGATACTTGTAATTAGTCTTCTTGTTGCCAGCTGCGGTCTCACCCTCATCCTTTTCGGATCGAATCATGATCGTATCGACATCCGTACCCTGGTATGTGGTCTGCCAAAGTTCACCAGCAATTCGGTTGATCTCCTCCATTTTGACGCTGTGAAATTTCACAATTGCTTTGTCCATAGCTGTAATCATCTTGCCTAGATCATCGATAGCAGCCTTTGTCGTCTTGACTTTGATCATGGCTGTGCGGTACTCCGTTCGAGCGTTCTTGTAGTTGAGATCCCAATCAGTTATGTATTGTTTCAAATTTTCGTCCTTTTCTGCGAGAACGGCTGTTTTCTGTTGATATAGACGGCGATGTTCGTAGAAGCTTTCTTCTTTTTTCTGGGCCTCTTTTGTTAGAGTTTGAAAAGTTCCCTCCACATTTTGTGCTTCCAAGTCAACAGTTTGCTTCTTGTACACTTCTAGTTTAGCTAATTCTTCACGATATAGGATATTGTCGCTGATATTTGTCTTCAACCGATCGGAATCACTCTTTTTGGCTCGAAGAGCATTCAAATCAGTAGTAATCCCGTTCAGTTCCTCGCCAATGCGCTTCTGGTCCTGTTGAATGGTTTTGATTGCTCGTTCGCAAGCAGAGAGTTTTTCGGGTCCACTATTATCAATGTATCCATTGATATTTTTCTCGTGTTGCAAGAATTGACGGACGGTGTCTGCCAATTTTTCCTTCTGAGATCGGACTTCTCTTTCCTTTGCATGACCTTGCTGTTGAATATCTTCGTATTTAGCCTTTGCGGTGTCAATTTTCGGTTTCAACGCTTCCAGCTCGGTATCAGCACGATTCATGGCTTCACGTTGTTGTAGATTGCTCTCGAGAAGCTCATCAATCTCCTTTCGCAAGGATTGTTTCTTGGCCAATCCGTGAATAATATCCCGAAGTCTTTGTGATTTGCGAGACAAATCACGTTCCATGTCATTTATCTTGTCTTTGGCTGCATCCTTCTCCGATGAAATCTTGGTCAATTGTTCTCGGACCTCGCGCATACTTTCACTGCAGGTTGTCTGGCGTTCTTGAATTTCGTCAGCAGTCATCATGCTTCCAGCAATACTTTGCTGAGAGGATAAGCTATCAATCTTTGCCTCATGGTCGGTGATATCACTTTTATATCTGATGATCGAGGAGATTATATGTGACAGAGATTCGACATCTCTCTGTCTAGCGTTCTTGCGTTCGACAATTTCGTCATGGTGCTCGACTACTTCAAGTAATCTTCTTTTTTCATCATCCGCCCTCTTAAGGTCTTTCTCGACATTTGGGATTTCATCTCTGAGGGACTGATAGATGTCATACTGTGATTGAGCTGCTTTTGCAGTTTTTATTTGTTCATTGTAAATCTCCAGCTGTCCCTGCAAAGTTTCTCGAGCATCTTTGTTGAGAAGTTTTTGAATTTTCTTCATTGCGGCCGAGCGATGCCCTTCTTCTGCAAACTGTCTCTCGCAAAGCTTACACATGTCTTTCGTCTGGATAGTGGTTAGGCATTGGGTGAAATATTCAATCTTGTGCTTGAAACCATCGATACTATCTCGGACCTCATCACGCTCCTCCTCCAGTTGGTTCAGTTCCCTGGGGTATTCTTCGACGCTAACTAACGGTTTTCCATCTTCATCTCTAAGAGAATTGAGTACGGCGTTCTCACAAGCTTTTAATTGGTCTTTCTTAGCTTTGAGATCGTCACGAAGTGCATTGAATCGAAAAATTGCTTCGGAGTGAGATTTTTTGGCGGCTTCTTGCTCATTTGTGGCGTCTGAAACTTCATCTTTCTCCCTATCTAGAGCACGCTGGAAATCCTTTCCAAGGGTATCGACTTGCCAGTCTGCACCAAGAATTGAATCAAGCTTTGCACCGTGGGTCGCCTTCATGGTGTCTAGTTTTCCCTTTGTCTTCCTCAGCTCTCCAGTGACATAATCAAGTTGCGCGCGGTCGTTGGAGCGTTTATTGATCTCAAATGCCTCCTTTCTTAAAGATTTCTCTTCATCTTCGAGTTCCCGCAAACGTCCATTACTGGTGCTGATGCGATTATCCCAGCCTGCACCGTCGAAATTGTTTCTAAGCTTCTCCAAAAGATCCTTAGTCTCCTGGTGGGAGGACTCTAGGTCTGTTTTATCACCCTCATCGAACTGAATGAACCCAAGTTCTGTTTGTTTAGGACCCACCTTCCTGTCGTTAGTGGATATCGTCTGCTTGGCCGTCACCTTTTCTTGAACACGTATTGCATGTTGATTCTGAAGCTCTGTCAATGTGGTCTGGACGCTTTTCAATTCGTCATTAGTGTTTGCCTTTATCCGCTCCAAATCACGCTCCTTGTCACGAGATAGCTTTTTGATCTTCTCTATAAATTCATTCACACGAGACTCGTTGATGTCGTCATCGTAACCTCGGATGGAATGCTTAGTTGCAGCACTCTTAACCAGCTGAACTCGAGATTCGAGCTCTGCTTCGTAGGTTTGTTTCAATGCCTGTTGCCGACCTAAGTCTGCTTGCTTTTTACCAAGTTCGCTGGTATTTGCTGACATCTTCTGCTGCTGATCGCGATATTGCTTCTGAAGCTGCTCATCTTGTTGTTCCATTTCGAGTATTCGATCGGCGTATTGATCCAATGTTGATCTGAGCCATTCATCCGATTCAGAAAGTGGCTTGATTCTCTTTTGGAGCGCCTCTAGGTTTTCCTCACTGAATTGGACTCGTTCCTTGTTGGTCCTCAGCTTTTGAACCAAGTCCCAAACTTCGCTCGCCTGCCTCTGTTTTTCGTCGACCACCTCTTGGGCTGCTATCATGTTGGCTTGGTCTTTTAGGGCCTCTTCGGACAATTTCTCTATTTGATTTGAAAGTTCTTCGCAACGGCTCTTGGTTTTTTCTCCCTTATCCTTGTTATCCTTGGCGATCGACTCCTCTGCTATCATGCCTTTGATCTGCTGAGCATAATCCTTTTTTAGAGCTTTCAGGCTATCGACAGCTTTGGTGTATCTTGTTGCTTCAAATATGTCATCGAACTTCTTTTTGAGGATCGAAGGCTCGCTCATTGGCCACAATGAATCATCTTGGTGACAGAAGATAACGTTGTCCAAAACGGCTTCAGAAACACCTAAAGCCTCTTGCATGATTTTATCCATATCTCCAATTTTATGAGACACAACGTTTCTTTCGCCGCCGTTGTTGATCTGCAATCCGGCATCTAAAGTCTTCACTTTCCTCGCTGTCTTGGTAACCGTGAGTTGCAAACTTCTTGTGATGACCATACTTGCTCCTGTCGTACTTTGAAACGAAAGCTTGACTTGTGCCAATACCTCCTTCTCACCGCAAAGCTAACCTAATTAAGTACCATGCATGAAAAAAGCATCGGAGATCGATAGGCTACGTACTTTAGGATCGTGAATGAAAGCCCCTCCAACCTTGCTATTCGGTGGTTGTACGCCAGTGGTTGCATATTTTAAACATTCGATAATCGTCTGTTTGGACATCAGTTAAGTCCTGAACTTGATCTCAGGTAGGCCAACACATACAGTCTTACCCGACCCATTGAACCCGACAATGAGTGTTAGAGGGGTATTAAAAGCGATATTCTCCCAGCCTTTGTGATCAAAAGACCGCACCCTATAGAAGTGGGAACTTGTAAGCTCAACTAACCCCAATACATGGTGAATATCGGAGGACACTTACCCGCATATTCTCATCTTATTTATTTTCGACATCTTGTTGACTTTGGAGGATTACCGCGGTCTGCCGAGTGTTGGCGAAAGGAGGAGGGAGGTAATTGTCGCGACAAGAATATCTATGGCACAAAATATACATATTAGCATTGAAAACTAATGGATGTATGAGATAACCAAGTTAGATGATAACCTGGAATGGAAATCATGTTACCTTTTCGTCTGCGACCGTTTGTATTGGAGTGAATATAGGTGATGTGCGGGGGTTTATTTGTGCGTGCTTGGATGGTTAACATGAACAACAGTTATGGAATAGTTGAATATGACGCTCCGCTGGGCCACTGCCGTGGAGGCTTTTTCGCTTCTCTCTAGAAGAGAAAATGGGAAGGTTGACGAGATGAGGGATGGTGGATGAGTGAGTTGGGTTGTGGATGAAAGTTGTAAAGTAAAAGTATGAACGCGAAGTAGAACAAACGCGATTCTTCTACGTAATCACGTGAGACTTTGGGGATGGCCAATGCATATTCCCCGCTGCGCCATGTTAATGTACCTCCAGCTACCTACCTAGTAGGTAGTAGGTACCTAGGTATCGCGTAGCCGGAGTTGAATCTTATTATTATTACACAGTGTGTGGGTACGACGGGATGGCTATAGGAACATTTTCTACATATTTTACACTGGAAATACGTTACTCTGCACCCGGACAGCAATATATATATAGATATATATATATCTATATATATTTACCTATCTATATATATATCTCGGGCAAGCCAACAATTAATCTCAGTCGCAGTGCTTGCCCCCCTCGAGTTTAGCAATCACCGCATCAGACAAGGTGTATGTACACCTTAACAATGTTAACATACACTATCAACCCCTCCTATTATTATTATTATTTAATTTATAGCGTATACGGAGTAGAATCTACCATCCATCCCGATGATCCCGCCCTCCGGCGTTTCCGTTTACAGATCTTTTCGCCTTATCTTTGCATTTATGCCTTAGAGTCTGGCCAATCGAAAAAATGCCTCACGACAAATGTAGCTAGCTGCTGCCTAGCTGCGCTGCGAAACCCATTGATGGATATGCAGGTATCAGGATTCAGAGGCGCGTAAGAATTTAAGTGGCTCGCAGTTGGTTCCCGTTGGTCTCGCTTATTAGTATGCTTACTTACGTAGCATTAAGTCTACCCGACCCGACTGACCTATCCATCTTACTTCTCTTTTGTTTCTAATTATTACTATCCCCATCACTCACTATCATACAACATCTATTACTGATATATCCCTCTATCTCCCATCTCTATTCCTTTCCATCGTACTCGCCCTTTCCATCGTCTTTGCCTTTTCTATTGTACTCTCCCTTTCTATCGCCATCGTCTTTTCCATCGTCCTCGCCCTTCCCATCGTCCTCGCCCTTTCGATCATCCTCGCCTTTTCCATCGTCCTCGCCCTTTCCATCGTCCTCGCCCTTTCTATCATCCTCGCCTTTTCCATCGCCATCGCTCTTTCCATCGTCCTCGCCCTTTCCATCGCCATCGCATATTATCTATTACGAACATACAAGTACAGTCTTTCCGACACACAACCAAAGGTTAGATGGTTTAGGTCCCCTCTACTCTACTAGGATGGCTCAGTACTACCTCTTGAAGGAAGTCAGATATTACCTGTACTAGGATAACTCAGTACTACCTCTTGAAGGAAGTCAGATATTACCTGTACTAGGATAACTCAGTATTACCTCTTGAAGGAAGTCAGATGTTACCTGTGGTAAGAGGGCCCCTCTACGCTACTAGGATGACTCAGTACTACCTCTTGAAGGAAGTCAGATGTTACCTGTGGTAAGAGGGCCCCTCTACTCTACTAGGATGACTCAGTACTACCTCTTGAAGGAAGTCAGATGTTACCTGTACTAGGATGATTTAGTACTACCTCTTGAAGGAAGTCAGATGTTATCTGTACTAGGATGATTCAGTACTACCTCTTGAAGGAAGTCAGATGTTACCTGTAGTTAGAGGGCTTTAAGTCCCCTTCTCTACTAGGATGGCTCAGTACTACCTCTTGAAGGAAGTCAGATGTTACCTGTACTAGGATGGCTCAGTATTACCTCTTGAAGGAAGTCAGATGTTACCTGTAGTTAGAGGGCTTTAAATCCCCTACACTACTAGGATGGCTCAGTACTACCTCTTGAAGGAAATCAGATGTTACCTGTACTAGGATGACTCAGTACTACCTCTTGAAGGAAGTCAGATGTTACCTGTAGTAAGGGGACTATTAGGTTTGGTTTCTCAATAGATACATTTGTTGAGTATAGTATTCCAAAGCTTCTTATTCGTATTAGTATTAACTATTACCTATCATAATAGTGTTAACAGATATCCCAGCTACTATGTCTTCCCCAATGTTCGGATGTACAGATATACCTGTAGTTGTCAGATGGGGCGAATCTGAACCATATAAGTATATTGGTACATCAACTCAACAACTCCGAATGAATGTGGACCTTGGTACACAGAATGAACCTAAGTTACTCTTTTGGTTCAGTACATTCGTTAGGGTTGCGGTAAGCCCTGAATCTGCTACAATACGTAAAAAGCCGCTCTACTTTGTTCTCCAAGCTAGTTTGTTTGAGAAGGGAAAAGGTAGCACCTCAGCAACTTCACCATATAAGGCTTGTCTCGACACTCGTAATGCTATGGCAAAAGCTGGTTTCTCTACCGATACTACTACTGTTTCCCGTATATACTTCGAGCTCGAAAATCCTGGCACAGTGTTTATGCCTTCTATCGAGAAGCATTCCTTTACTCCTGCATCGGAGAATATTGTACAATTTTTGGCTGATCTACAATCCCTTTCCCAAGCTAAAAGGTTCTGTGTATATACATCAGGCCATACATTGAGCATTACACAACTCTGGGAAAGGATCTCTCATATACATAGAGGAACCTTTACAGGTGACTTTACAACTCGGGATGTATACAGATCCAATATGGTATGCGATATGTGGACGAATTTCAATCGGTTTGCGAAGCAGAAGTATCCAGCGGAACATCAAGACTCTCTACAAGATCCCCAAGGTGATTCGGCAATTTACCTAATAGCGAGTGATAGTGCTGACATCTTAACAACAAAGATAATAATCTACCATCTTCCCGTAATCCCGACCAAGATCTTGTGGACACCGACTCCGATGAAGAATTGCGCATAAAGCGGAAGCGCAAATATAACGAGATATCTTCCAACTCTACGCCATCGGGTATCCTTAAGTCTAGTGAGGGATTCCTTTTCTACGTCTTTTTTCCCCTCAAGATTTCTCACGCACTACTAACTATGTCCGATAGATAAGTCCTATATGGATCGTCATTCCAAAGTTCGGTTTCAAGATGTTACAGACAATCTTGAAAAGCGATTAGCTGCCTTGATATTGTGGATAGCAGAGATCGACCTACAGTTAGAGGACGATTGTGAGCAGGTCTTCTTAGATCTTGGCAGGGCAGTGTCTAATGGAGATGTAAATAATTTCTACAAAATAAGGTCGAAGTGTATGGCGAAGATTTACAGGACATATGACAAGATAGAATCTGAGGGAGGATCTGAATGGGTCTTGAGGAATACTATCTGAGGGAGGATCTGAATGGGTTTTGAGGAATACTATCTGAGGGAGGATCTGAATGGGTTTTGAGGAATACTATCTGAGGGAGGATCTGAATGGGTTTTGAGGAATACTATCTGAGAAACGACATATCTCTCTATACTCTGACCTAACCTATGGTTATGATTGATAAACTTTTTGCCAATCGATATTATTATCCTATCGTTGAATACAACCAAGATTAATTTGTAATTCTTTTCGGCACCACTCAGAATTCTTCAAATGGTTAGAAAACAATTCGTCTTCGATTTTCATCTGCGGAAATTGAAGTTGAGTTAGCAAGTCCATGCTCCTTCGAAGCCGTCTGCCGCTGATGTTCGGACGACTGGAGCGGGCACAGACGCAGGAGGTAAAGAAAAGAGCCTCCTCAAGCAGCTACGGCGTTCGCCCTCAAGAAATACCCCGAAATCTCCTCCCAGCGGCAATACGCAGACACACGTCGTCCTGTCCATCGAGCCCCCAGCCAAAGAGTTGCAGCCTACCTGAGCGGATCCCACAACAGCAACAGAGGACTGCCCTTTCTACATCCCCGAGGCTGTGGAAGGCCGCTTATGACAGGCTCGCGGAGGATAATTAAAGCTGGAAGATAACCGCAAAGCTTGTCAGATCTTACGTGGAGGGAGACGTTAACGGAAGTTCTCAAGCTTAAGGCCACTCACTGATGATATTTCTGCCGAACTACTGAAAAGACCCCGCCATGCTGGGTGCACGTAATCAACATCCTTATTAATATTAGCGTACCTACCTACCTAGGTATAGATAGGTAGATAGAGCTTATCGAATGCAGCGGCCGCAACATCTCGAACTCGCTTTAAATTTATTGTATACAATTTTGGACGGCGTGGAATAATTATTAGATGGATGCCCGGGTCTTTTGTACTTTATTGGGTAGAAGGAAGAGAAGCCCTGGAGTGGTTTATTAGAATTCTTACACTTATTAAATCCACCTGGGGCAAGGCTATATATATATAATGGATTAGTTTGATTGGCCGAATCAAAGTAAAGTAAAGGTAAGGTACCTAAGGTAGGTAAGCTCTGTTGCGCAACAGATAAAAGATAAAATTTTCTTGAATAATAAATCGGATGCAAAGTATTGAATTAGATGTGAGATTTCAATTGGACGAGAGATTGATCCATCATCCAAGGTACGGTAGGTACCTCCAGCTACCTAGGTAATAAGGTTCTACTATATGGATCCATATTATGATTATCGGGTTGCTTCGTATTCGATATTCCAGGGTTCTTATTAACTACCTGGAGGTACTAGGTACCTAGTAGGTAGTTCTTTAATAATACTAATAAATAATACCACTCACTACTTCGTACCTAGGTATGTAACGACTATCTATCTAGTACCTAGTACCTCAAACCTCAAACCTCAAACCTCAAACCTCAAACCTCAAACTTATTACTCAAGACTTCCCTTCCCTTCCCTTCCCTTCCCCTTTTTTTTACAAAACGCGGAAAAACATCACATTCTTACTAATTCCCATGTTTTTCCAAACCCTTTTTCGCATTGTTTCAACATCAGAAAATACCTAGGGACGAACCTAGGAACGAACCTACCTACGTAATATTCCTTATAATACTCGTACTACCTAGGTAGTACTAGTACTGGTACTTTGTACTTTATTCACTTCCCTTTTAACCTTAACTTCCCCGGATCTTTTTAATTGATTTTTTTCTTTTTCGTTTTCTTTTTCTTTTTCGTTTTCTTTTTCATCTCATTTTCCTCCCCTCTCCTCCCCTCCTCCCCTCCTTTCCCCTCTCATGAGTCTTATCGACACACCCGGGGGAAAAAAAAAAGCTTTCTTAAGCTACTACCGACCTAGGTATATATATATATATATGCCTCAGTACCACATTTGGTGATACCTATAATATTTTCACCGTTTTCTTCTTTGAAAGAACTTCATGGCACAGGATAATAATTTCGATATGACTGAAGGTGATACGTCAATGAATATGAACAACTTGGCTTTGGACCCGGCTGCCATCATGTATCATCATGCAGGAAACCTCGGGTCGATGGATACTAGGTCCTTGTCAGCCTCGCAGGTACGACGCCTTTCAATCTCCCGAGATCTCTCTCTCTCTCTCTCTCTCTCTCTCTCTCTCATGCTATCTTCTAATTCCAGAGTTACATAGGCCGATCACAATTTACCTGATACTTTAATGACCGAAATGCTACAGGATAACTTGTTAATTAATTATGATGGTCTACCCGATATGAACATTGACATGAACGCTCTTGGCGAAAATGGCGATAATGCCAACATTCCGAAATCTTTCACACCACTTAGCAACTTGATGTCGCCAACCGGAATTGATCAAATGGATGGCGGTGGAAGGGTTGGCATGAATTCTAGGGATGCTCAGATGGGAGAAATTGGCGCGGGTCCTTTACCTGCAGGCTTCGGTGCTCAACCTTCACATCCCAATAGCAGCACAGTTACGGATTTTACAAAACGAAGAAACTGGACACAAAGGGTTGTTGAAGAGATCAAAGATTTCATGCACGTCCTGACTCCGAACGGAAAGCTGGTGTATGCTTCTTCGAGCTGCGACACTCTTACTGGATATACGCCCGAGGAACTTGCGGGGAAGTTCATTGTGGATTTTATTCATCCAGATGATAGTGCAACGTACATCAGAGAGTTCAATGAATCCATTGCGTCTGGTAACCCACTGCGATTCTATTACCGATTTCGCAAGAAGGATAAGACTTTCACAATGTTCGAGTCCCGTGGACATGCTCATTATGCATCGACAGCCTCGACGAGCCCCCTACTCCCACACAAAGATACGGCAGACTATTGCAGGGGATTTTTCATGATGGCGCGGGAATATCCAACAAAGAATGCCGTTCTACTAGATTCCTTCTTGGAACACAAAATCGAGTTTGAGCGAATGTCGAAGCGTATCAGGGATCTCAAGAGGGAAGAGGAAGAAGAATATGAGGATAGTGAAAGAAACTGGGCTCATAAGCAACCATCCGAG
Source organism: Myriosclerotinia duriaeana (assembly GCA_002162615.1). Lineage (NCBI taxonomy): Eukaryota > Fungi > Ascomycota > Leotiomycetes > Helotiales > Sclerotiniaceae > Myriosclerotinia > Myriosclerotinia duriaeana. The sequence goes on from NGKI01000002.1 coordinate 1,732,312, forward strand.
TCATCTGGTACGGCAAGCACATCTATGCCTAATGCCCCAAGCCACCCGGATTTTCTCGCGATGCCTCCCCCAGCGAGGCCAGACATGTCACATAGCACATTGACAAGAACAAATCTCGAGGCAAATTCCAGTAACAAACCTGATTCCATCAAGGATAAAATGACACGCTATGAGAGTATGAACACGATAGAAATGCTCACTGGATTACAATATCGAGAAGGGGAAAGAAGTCAAGGGATTAGCACGGGCGATCATAGCCCGGCGTTAATCAGAGGTGATGCTGGAATTGCAATACCAGTTGACAAGGATGGTCGTTTAGGGGATAAGAAGAAGAAGATGAAGTTGTTAGATGAATATGTTTGTACAGATTGTGGTATGTGCTATATTCATTCACTACACAGACGAAAGAAAAAACTAACATATATCCAAGGTACTCTGGATTCACCTGAATGGCGCAAAGGCCCCGGTGGTCCCAAGACGCTCTGTAACGCCTGCGGTCTTCGATGGGCCAAAAAGGAAAAGAAACAAAAACCAGAGCCATCAAATCCTCCCGCAGGGCCTTGAGATGTCTTCCTGACTCTTTTACGAAAAATGACTTGATTGATTTTACACGGCGCTTGGGTCTGGGGGGGTTCAAACAAGTCTAGCATGGAGCTTGACCGGAATGGTGTTTTAGAGGGTTTATTGATCTTAATACCCAATTTGCCTGATTAACGGACGGCGTTTCTCTTTTCCATTTTGGTTGGTATATGGGTGGATACTTGGCTTGCGCAAACTATCAAAGTGGCATTGGTGTTCAAAGTAGCATGTCTGGCTAAATTGAGGCTTGATGGACGCTACGTATGAGCCATTCTTCATGGGAAAATGAGAAACATTTATATGCTGAGTATAAACTCTTTCAACGAGTGCAGAGCTGTATATGAATGCTCGGAACTCTCACATTTGGGAAACACTAAGAAGTCTTTCGACTAAATCTAGTGCGGTCCAAAAATGATATCTTGTATTTACTCATCGATGTAGATGTCGGCATCGGTGTTCCAATCGTCGATGTTCCAAATTACCAATCCACACTTCGATAGTCGAGGTTTGTCACTACTCTGATCAGATTTGTAGCTCGTTTTGAAGATGGATTGTTGAAGAACGACTCTTCGGCTTGGCTTGGAAGTGAGAGTGGGAGTGGTTGAGGTTAGTAATCACGATAGGTATGTCATGATGCAGGTGCTTCTTGGATATAACGGATTGAGACTATAGTCTACTATTTACGAATTACATAACCATCTTGGAAGTTATAGTTATGAGCTGTAGAGTATTTTCCTTTGGATTAATTTTTCGTGAGGAAACTTTTGCATTCATTTGATCTTTTTTTCTTTGTTTCTTTTACGAAAGAGTTAGGTACTAAGGTTCTATTATTCATCCTCTTATTCGACTTTTTAACTTACTTATTACTTTCTTTATTAACATTTTCTTTCTTTTGGTAAGGTCACTTTATTCATTCCTAACTAGGTAATAAATATTCAGTCTCTTTTGTTTATTATATTCACTCTATTCTATTCAGCCTTAGATAGACTACTCTCTCTTACTTCTATTCTTTCATTTTCTTTATATCCTATAACTCTACTCTAATTCTATTTTACTTTATTAAATCTTTCAAATCTCTTAAATCTCTTATATTTCTTAAATCTTCTTAATTAATAATAACGTATCTTTTGTAATATTATATATAATATATAATATATAATATACTATATACTATACACCCGTTATCATTTATAAGATTACATTCATCTAATACTTAAAACATTCTCTATAAAAAATATTATCTTTCAAAGTTTATCTTAATCATCTTCATTCATCCCCGTCTTTTAAAAAATATTTAATAATTATACAATATTATTAAATACTTTATAATTATTTCCATCTCTCTATTACACGTATATATACATATATATATACATATACATATATATATATATTTATATATACTTGTACTATAAGCTATAAAAAGAGAATAAAGAATATATAAAATAAAATAAAATAAAAAACGATTCAATTTAAAAATAAATAAAATCTTAAAAATATTTAAATATTTGAGAGTTTTGATTGATTATTTTATTGGATGTTAGATATTGGATATTGGATATTGGATATTGGATATTGGATATTGGATATTGGATATTGGATATTGGATATTGGATATTGGATATTAGATATTGGATATTGGATATTGGATATTGGATATTAGATATTAGATATTGGATATTGGATATTAGATATTAGATATTAGATATTAAAAAAATTAAAAAAAGAGAATAAGGTTAATATATAACACATAACATACAACATAACAATCCAATCCAATCCAATCCAATCCAATCCAATCCAATCCACCAAACCCACAATTCCATCGCCTCGCCTCGCATTTCATTTCATTTCTTGATACATACATATACAAAATATCATACCTATTCATGGATATGCACACTCTCACTCTCACGTACAAAGAAAAGATACTGGATATCTCCTATCAATGATATCCATATATTATATCCATGGATATATCATCACCATGATGATGACCTCGTTGATCTACTAGGTAGGTACTTGGTACTTGGTACTTGGTACTTGTTAGATGTTAGATGTAAGATGTAAGAGTAGTTACTATATAGCTAGATCATTATTGTAAGATTACAATACTACAATACTGAATGGAGAGGAAATGATTTACTACATACTACATCCATTGCATACACAAATACATAGTATTAAGCTGATGTCAGTTAAATTCAATTCAATGCGATTCGATCCAATCCAATCCAATCCAATCCATATTCATCCAAAAAACAACACAACACAAGATTACATACAAAAAAAACAACCCTTTTATCCAATACAATTCCAAACCTATACAAAATAACCCCTCCTAGAAAAAAAACCCCTACAAAACACCCCCCTAAACACCATCCTCAACCCCCTACTCATCCCTCCCATAACCCACTTCCTCCCTATAACTCGAATACGCATCCCCCGCCGCCGCCGTAGCCTCGCCCACCTTCTCTCCCACCACAGAAGAATACCTGTCATACGCATCCCCCGCCCTACTCGTAGCCCTTCCATACCGATCCCCCGCCGCCGCCGTAGCCTCTCCCACCTTCTCCCCCATCACAGAAGTAGCCCTTCCATACGCATCCCCCGCCTTGGAAGCATGTTCGGCAATCTCATCCCAAGCCTTCGAATACCTATCCTTCATCTCTTCAAGCGCATGCTCCCTAGTTTTGTCAAACCATTCTACGCCGGGGGCCCCGGAGTATTCGTAGGCTTGATATGCTTTTCCTTTGGCCCTTGCCAAATAGTATTTGAGATGGTTTGTAATTTGCTTGAGGAAGTTTTCGATTGCGTCTACTAATTCCTTCCATCCAATCAGATATAGGAGAACGAGGAAGATGCCTACAGATAATAATCCCGAGACGGCTATGAAATCCTTAGCTCTTCTGTGCGCATAAAATCTCCTCTTCTTTTGCGCCACAAATTTAAATAGTGACTCGACTGGTTTGTCTGTTTCCTTTAAGTAGAATACGGCCCCGGCATTAGTAAGATTGTAAATACTCTGTCCATCCATTTCACCCCCCGGTTTCCCATTTCCCGCCCAATATCTCCGTGTATTAGGCCACACCGCAATCTTCGCACTAGCCCGATGCGTATACCCTGGTGGTTTATGTTCAGTCAGTTTTCTTTGAGCCTCTTCAAATCTTTGAACAGCTTGTCGTCCTGCCTTTGTATTCTCACGACCGGCATCTTCATAGCCCAATTTATAGCCTTCGGCTTTGGCCAGTTCAGTTTCTAGCAATGCATGATCTCTGGTCCAGTTGTTTTGAACGACGGTTCTGGAAAAGGTCCAGGACATTTGCAGGATGGAGGTGTGTTCTTCGGGAATGTAGGGGGTACCGGGGATGAGATGTGAGATGTGGATTATGGTCGGGGAGAGACGGGCGCAGAGAGAGAGGTAGGCGGCGCTGGAGATTATGTTGTGAAGGCTTTGATAGAGGGCTGTGGGGAGGGGTGTGTTGGTGTTGGGGCGGGCGGGAAGAAGGGTGAGGTAGTTGAAGAGAGGGGCAAAAAGAAGCATCACTTGTGCGGTGAGGGTTGTGCAATCCGAGTGGAAGTTGGGAGTTAGGGATGCCCCGCCTAGAAGAGTGCGGATGGATTTGCAGCGGAGTTCCTGACGGCTGTAACCTGTAGGGGAGAATTATGTTAGTACGATCTTGCACTTATATATTCATCTGCTGGAAATGATGATTTCATACCTTCACCATCAAGAAGTGCACGATCCAAACCATGAAGAAGATCTTCCCCCTCTTTAGTATTTCCCCATAGAGTTGGCGCGAAAACCTTCACTTCCAGAATCCTTACTATAATACCAACGATAAGATATTTCCTCGTTTCCGTATTTATTAATATCTCATCCCATCCCCCAACTGCAGGATCTGGCTCAGCAACAAGCTCCACATATCTCAGAAACTCATCTGGCATGTCAACGGCCCAAGGCTCGTGAAAACCCCTCTGTAGGTCTTGAAACCCAAAATAATCTCTAGCAAGCCCAACGATCCGATCAAACAAGACAGCATATGCATTCTGAAACCATTCATTACTGCGATCTCTTTCCGGGTGTGGAGGGTACTCATATTGAATGGGCATAAAGTCTCTTATGTCGGCCATAGTGGTGGGTCGTGATTGAGCTTTCCCGAACCACTTTGTTCTTCTGACCGGCTCTTGGTTCATCGCGGTTGGTTCGTCGGCTAGTGCCAAGTCTGCTAATGGGGGGAGGTCATCAAGTTTGGCCATTTGTTGAGATTCTGCGCTTGCAGGAACGACATCTGTTACGGAACTACTGACTAGACCACTAAGGAGTCTAATGCTCTTCAATTTATCGCCAGCGCCTCGCACCGCTAACAATGCATCTCGTGCTTTATTTCTTCGTTCTTGTGTTAAAACTGGGCTTGGAATTTGTTGGCCGACTAATTGGGAGGGAGGGATTCTGCCCGTTGTTTGAAACAAGACATTTTCGTCGCCTTGGCCTGGAGTTTCCTCATTCTCTGAATCCCCGTCATCTCGCGTTTGGAAGTTGGTGCGATTTCGCAGAAACGACATATTGATGAATTTAATTGAAACGAATACAATCTGCGTAACGTGTAGTTTGAGTCTTCACGATATTGCAATGTTGAAATGTTGCTAGAGATGGGTAGATAACAAAAGAAAAAATTGAGGAACAATCAAGGAGCGTTTCACAAAGAAACGAAGAATGTCGACTATACAAAGAAAAAAGATAAGCTGGAAGCATCACCTCTTCCTTTTCCGAAACGAGTCAAAAATCATAAATGAAAGCACTGCATGGGGCTAAATAATTGTAAACGGCTTTGCATTTGGATTCTTTGTGACCTTGGAAGGGTTTATCTTGATACCTTACTACCAGTCCTTAGTCAGAAGATTTGCCCTGGAAAGTAAATTGGTCGACGACATCGATACATCTCCCCTGAAAATGCCGTGTCAATCATAGTTTTCATATATACACCAAAGAAAGATATTACCTTACTGATGAGCTGTACATTCGATTTCCACATCTGTTCCCAATGGCAATTGGTGCACCGCAACGCAAGTCCTGACTGGCTTAGGATCTTTATGGAAGAACTCTGCATAAACTTTGTTCATGGCAGCAAAATCTTCCATTTTAGTTAGGAAGACATTGACCTTGACGACGTTATCAATGCTACTGCCAGCCGCCTCAAGGACCGCCTGGAGGTTCAAGAGTGATTGCTTCTAGATTTGTCATTCAGTTGTGATGTACATTGGAATCTGTGGATATAAATTGAGAACATACGCAACGATCGGCGACACCTCCTTCGACAAGCTTCATAGTAGCAACATCCATCCCAATGCTACCTGAACAGTAAACCATTCCTTGACATTTAATGGCTTGCGAGAAGAATGGCATTGGCGGTGGTGCCTTATCGGTCGAAACAGATTCTTTATGAGGCATCGTGTATGATTTGATTCTTGGAGATTTCGATGATTTGACTGAGTAGATGAAAGTGATGAAAGTGCTGATGTCGACGATGTGTTGTATGTTATGGATCTTAGAAAGCTAGAAAGCTGTTGAGATTAGGAAGGTGGGGGATGCAGGCCAGGGGTAACACAAAGATGACAGGGAATGAAGCTTCCCCGCGATATCTAATCGACGAACTCTTCTTATAAATGGAATCAATATTCGTGACTAAACAATTTCTTTTCCGAGAGACCGAGACATATTGATATCGACAATTGATATTAGATCAGATTCTGAACATTCACCTCATTAGGCTATGGTATGCGTCGACAGTGACGTCACCATTCGTAAAACATAGATTTCTTAGGGCTTGAATCTAAATCTGTGCTGCTCCAACATGTATGCTATGCCTTCATTGAAAGTATCGGACACCTCGATCATATATATATTCAGTAAAGTAATATCTTACATTTCATTTAGTCGACGTTAGACCTTTGAAGTCGATCACCAACGATTGTGACCTTCCCTCACGTGTCATGAGCCAGGGGGCTCCCGGTGACCCCGCATAAGATCTATCCTCGGCATTTCGATGATGCTATATGCTGGGTTTGAGTTGTGTATTATTTCGTTGTCTTTTTCATAAGTTCTGAAGTAGTCACTTCAACATCTTGATTACTTTATATTGCTATGCGTATCTCGTGATTTGTTATTCAAGAGAACGTAGCTATCATCCCTTACTGCTTCCATAGCTACTAGGTAGGCTGGAAAGTGCCCTGATGGTAGATACATATTTCTGGGGCTATAGTCGGGATTTTCTGGTTACCATTAACTTCCATATGCAAAGCTAAAACAGATAAACTCTATCAGCATATCAAAGTCTCAAGTAGAGTCAGAAAACCAAACATGTCCTCCGAGTCATCGTTTCCAGCATCTTATTCAACCCTTCCCTTCCAACACATCCGCGTCTCTCACGTACCCGAATCCTCACCCACACCCACCCCAATCATCCTAATCACACTATACCGACCTGGAAAACACAATGCATTCACAGACACTATGACCGATGATCTCGAAACAGCCTTCAATCTCTTGTCACTGGATTCTAGAGTAAAATGCATTGTCATTACAGGCCATGGAAAGATGTTTTGTGCGGGGGCTGATTTGGAGGCTGGATTGTCGTATGAGAATGATACCGCGTTGACACATCGGGATGGTGGTGGCAAGGTATGCGTGTTTCGTTCTATTGTGTTTTGGGAGGGTTGAACTCCCTTCATGCTTTATTGAAAGATCTTGTTAACCACTCTTCCTACCTAGGTAGCACTAGCTATCCATAGATGTACAAAACCTACGATTGCGGCCATCAACGGGTAAGTAAATAGGCCCCTGGAGGACACGGCCCTCAAGTAGTATACTCTGAGCATAACCAATGATTTCGTAGCGCAGCTGTAGGTGTAGGCATAACCTGTAAGCATCAGATTTCCACTACATACCTATCTCTTTCACCAACTCTTCTTTCCTACACAATTAGTCCTTTCCTAATCTACCTCAGTAACCCTCCCCACCTCCATTCGCATCGTTTCCTCAACCGCAAAAATTGGATTCGTATTCGCTCGCCGTGGCATAGTAATGGAAGCATGCTCCTCCTATTTTCTCCCCCGTCTCATCGGTCTCTCCCGCGCCATGCACCTCACCACAACAGGCTCAATCTACCCCTCCACATCTCCCCTTTTCTCCTCCCTCTTCTCAGAGATCCTACCCCCTGAACAAGTTCTCCCACGAGCATTAGAACTCGCAAGCGATGTAGCTAAAAACACAAGTGCGGTATCAACAGCGACTATGAGAGATTTGATGTGGAGAGGTCCGGGGACGGCGGAGGAAACACATCTTTTGGATAGTAAAATTTTGTTGGAGTTGTTTGGGGCGGAGGATAAAAAAGAAGGGATTAGAAGTATGTAGTGGACAATTTTTATGGTGACTTATGCTAATATATGGCAGGTTTTATGGAGAAGAGAGATCCGGAGTTCAGAGGGAATATGCAAGAAAATGCACCAAGTGTTTGGCCTTGGTGGAAACTTATTGATACTAAGGCCCCATCTACGATTGAAGAATTGACCCAGAGATTGAAACAAAGAGAGGTGGAGTCTAAGAAAGCTAAACTTTAGGTGTAGGTTGTTGGTTTTGGTATTAATAATATGGGTATATAATATACGAAAGCTTTCAACACACACAATAACTTCTAGCAAGTAACGGGTAAACTTACAAATCATGCCATTGACTACCCTGCGATTGAATCACGAGAAGAGGGTGTGAAATGAGAGGTTGCTAATGGTGACACCGAAGCGAGAACAACATGAGATAATACAATGAACATTGAAGAATATCGATGTTCTAGCATAACACAAGCAGGCGCATGCGAACTTTAACTCAAAATAACTCAGTTCTTGAAATTCTGATCCGATGTGTTCCGTACAAATGTTGCTATATACGGCTAGAGTTCGGGGTCACTTATATAGTCAAATGCTGATGAAGGAGCTAGACCAATTCTGTGGGCATACCCAATACCCGTCAGACAATATCGTGAGGAGAAAGAGATTTAGTCACTTCATATCTTTGAGCAACGAGCCCAGTGCTAAACGGAATTACTCCATCTTCTCCCTGTTGAGAAGGTGAATTATATACCACCTGAGATACCACCCAACATGAGTAAATCGCAAACCTGTACATTTCCACGAGATCATCATAAGTCTTGGAGGGGAAAATTGTAGAGTAAATGTATTTCAAGCCAAATGGGTATTTAGATATTGGCACAGGTACTTTGAGTTCAAGGGGGTGTGGAGTATCGTCAAAGCCTGTGTTGTAATCGCACACACTTGCTGTACAAAGAGTATATATTTTGATAATGACAACGACAAGAAGTATCAACATCCAAAGAAAGAAATTTGGTATGGCTATCCTACCTTGGTTGATCATCCATTCCAAACAACCATAACCCTATCCACTCATTCGCCAACCCGAAACAAATCATGCGCAGCATTCACCCACCCACCCTCGCCTTTACCCATACAGTTATCCAAACGAAACGCAAAACATCATTATTATCCCACACTCTGACTGAGTGGCTGGCATCGCTAAGTAGAATCGGTCACCCAGTGAAGCGAGAATATACAGTTCCGAACCGCCATCCATCTCAGGGATGTGGGCGGGTGGAGTGTTGGCCAACCCAAAAAAGCACGCCTTCAGCAATCCGTTTCCTACGAATTCTTTATGGTAGAAGGCTGCACCTGGTAGATTTTGTCTCTCTTAATGAAAATGGGGTAGGTTCCAGAGAGTGTGAATCAGGAAGCGAGCAATGCCCCAGTGTATAAGACTTGTGATTCAGTGCTCCAGAATCTTCCTTTTTCGTTTAATAATGGGTATTCTGGATTCGCATTCTGGGGGAAATAATCGCTGGATTGCGCCAAATGTATATTATAACGCGCGAAAACAGATTCTATGGAAGCCCTGGAGGCACAGGCAAAACCGATAGAGAAACAAGTAGTTCGGTTTCCACTTGGAGCTAAAAAAACATACAACACGACAAATCACCAACTTCACTTTGACTCCTGAACAATTTACCTTGTTGAAGATCTTGGTGTCATTCAACACTTGGCAGCCTTTTGTCGCTTTTCACCAAAAGCTATGTTCTGATCATTGTTGACATTTTTGACTTAATAATGCAGGATATCGACCGATATAGTAAGATATGAGGGCTTGCAGACACCCCTGCGCCAGGAATGCCTACCCATTATTTTCCTTTTTAGAAACAAGTATGAACACCCTTGGTGGCCTGCTTCAAGCTACCGGTAGATAATTCGGGAGCCCAATGGCTTGTCATCTCCAATCTGGTCAAACGGCAGTAATGTCATTATATGCTGACACAACGAAGTTGGTGTTTTCGTGTTGGGAATTTTCTGATCGTTTGAATAGACCCCTAGTCACACCAGTGCCATTTATTTCCAATTGGCATTTGATTGCTTGTGTCCGCACTGTCCGAGATTGTGCTTCAGGAAAGAAATACCTTTACCTAATCCTTCTGCGCGCTCACGACCCATCCACTAACATAGCATCGTACAGTTTCTGTTCATCCTCTAGTCTCTTTTTTTCATCCTTCTTGGCAATTTCGGTATTATCTGCCATAGTCTGCTTCATTTCTTCCGCGTCCTGTGCACCCAGCACCTCACTGATAACATCTAAAATTGCCCACTGATCATTCTCATCTGGAAACCTCAACTCCAACTCTTCGATAATGTTATTTAGAGTTGGCATAGATGTGGGTCGATGATTGATTATCATGAGGATTTCTGCTTTGGTCAAATCGAATGGACGAAGCTGTGCGAGGAGAGTCTTGATTGTATCCTCTTTATATGGACAGGGCTTTTGTGCGAGAGGCGATGGGGCTTCTTCAAGGTATTGAATTAACTAAAATTGATCAGCCGTGAATTTGAGCGTTATGTTGAGGTAGATGGATACCTCTTTCATAACATTATCAAGATTTCCTGGTCTTCTTCCTCCAGTACGATGTTTACTTTGAATATCCTTTAAATGCGTATAGACCTCGTAGTTGGTCAATGTTGCTGATTGTGCCTCCAAGATCTTCATTTTGATTTTAAATGTTGTTGAAGGACTGAAGTGTTGTAGTGAAACAATTGAGTTATTTCCAAGACGTTGTTGTATTGTGGCTGCTCCTCTGTGGTAGGTGGTAATGGGCGTTCGAATGTGATTCACAATCTTTCAGCCTTGAAGAGAAATAACTTGACCCAAATTGTTGCTTACCTAATTATCTCATGCAAAACATCAATTAAACGAGGCTGAATTATTCAGCCTCGCTGCGGGGTTGAGAGATAGGTTGGCTTGAAAATTGAGAGCCACTTTAATAAAGCTTATCTTCATTAGGCTAAGCATGTCACCAGATCCGACCTAACGTGCTAACCAAACGAACCTTGGGAATCTTTTTTTTTCTTTCCTTTGATGTGCGACCGACCGACCATCTCAAAAGTTTTTGCTTGTGATATTTTACATTCAATTATTCATACCAATTTAAACAACTCCCCTTCCACCTGGAAAGGAAAAGTCTTTTCAATTGATTACAAGATAGGATCATCTTGGAGACAATATAACAATTTATCACAGTAGCGGTGGCATTTGTGGCATTTGCGGCATTTGCTATACAATAAATTATCGCCAATTACCTCACACCTCATACCTCACACCTCACACCTCACACCTCACACCTCACTTACCGGCAACCGTCCGTTGGTTTCTTGTGCGATTTCCAATTCTTTCTTCTTCATTTTCAAAAAGCCCTTGGACCGCCCTCTAGCCCCTCTAGCCCAGATTGACGCGGCTACGAAAAGAAATCCCTCAAAAACAATAATCCCGCATTTCAACCCAAACCTTTCAAATCAACCATCATTTCTATCATCACCCAAATTCCAACTACCCCAAAATTTTCTTGCCATATATCAGAAGATATGGTTCGTAACCTTGTCGTCCTTGGGGGAAACTCCCATCCTCAAATGACAGAGATGATCTGCAATACACTTGGTGTTCCACCTTGCAATAGAATTCTTAAGAAATTTTCCGTTGGTGAGAGTCGTCTCGAAATTCAAGACTCAGTACGAGGCAAAGATGTTTATATTATTCAATCGGGTGGAGGAAAAGCCAATGATCACTTCATAGATCTTTGCATTATGATTTCAGCCTGCAAAACTGGATCTGCCAAGCGTGTTACTGTCGTTCTTCCTCTGTTTCCTTATTCACGACAACCTGATCTACCATACAATAAGATTGGCGCACCGCTTGCGAAAGGACCTGCCGACGTTAAGGGTAACTTTACCTTCGAAAGTCGGCCAGCAACACCCGGTCCTTCTACACCGCAAACACCCGGTCTCAACAATGGCACAAACGGCATGGAAAAATTACAAAAGAAGCTTGGCAAAGCATCACTCGAGCAGATTAATACCCAAATGTCAAATGGAATAACACCTAGGCGACAAAATACCTCGGATTCCATTGCATCTCATACCAATGGACGCTTGAGTGAAGGGTCAGTAACTCCCGTGACAGCCCCACCTTTTACCACTCACGACTACGAAAATCCTGGATTTGTCAATGGCCAGGCCAAGTCTCTTTTCCAAGGCAAGCCAGGCTACAAACAATGGGTAGCACAAGCCGGCACACTCGTGGCCGATCTTTTGACTTGCTCAGGTGCAGACCAGGTAATCACTATGGATCTACACGATCCTCAATACCAAGGATTCTTCGATATTCCAGTGGACAACCTGTATGGCAAGCCACTCTTAAAGAGATACATTCAGCAAAATATTCCAAACTTTCAGGATGCCATTGTCGTAAGTCCTGATGCTGGTGGAGCAAAGAGGGCAACTGCGATTGCCGATGGGCTCAACATGGAGTTTGCATTAATTCATAAGGTAAAAATTATCCCATTTCTACTACCTGCGCACACTCATATCAATTAGGAACGTCGACCTACCCGAATTACCGATCGCCAGAATGCTACAATGATGCTTGTAGGCAATGTTCGTGATAAAGTTGCTATACTCATTGACGATTTGGCCGATACCTCGAACACAATCACAAGAGCCGCCAAATTGCTCAAGAAAGAGGGTGCCACTTACGTTTACGCTTTGATAACCCATGGAGTTTTCAGTGGTGATGCTATTGAGCGCATCAATGCATCTGCGCTGGACAAAATCATTGTAACCAACAGCGTTCCACAAGATGAACATCGACGCCTCTGCCCAAAATTAGAGGTCCTAGAAGTTGGCCCGGTCTTCGCCGAGGCAATTCGTCGTGTACACCATGGAGAGAGCATTTCTGTTTTGTTTCAATATGATTAGACTGGAGCTTGGCTATTTTCCGTCAAGGGGCATTGCATTCAGGAGTTCAGGTATATCGGAGGGGAGTACATTGGTAGAGTACTTACTTACTTGGCGCATTGCAAACCATGGCTCATATAAAATTGCTATACCCGTAAACCGCACGGCGGACTATGAAAACTTTCCATTTTTGTTCATATGGTATGGAAGAAAAGTAGATATACACACACACTCGATCTTTGGTAGAGTTCCATTGAACGTCTTGACGAACCAAGTGCTGGGTTAGGCGTGAAGAGTTGCAGATACAAAGAAGCATAGAACAGAACATAGAAATGGATAGATGAGAACGTAATCCTAGATGAATATTATCAATGTCATGATATAACATGTGCACATAACCATGTTTTCGAGGGTTTGAAATCGAGGTCAGGTTCAATCTTAATGTTGAGGGTCTTTTGGGTTCCCTTTTATCACTGTGACACTAGCTAGCTATCGATCGTAAGACAAGTGAGGGTGTACCGCACTGCGTTCTGAGACGTGGTGGAAATTCAGTGACCATGAAGAGCTGCGGCACAAGTTCTCGTGTAAAATTAACCGAGTCTTGTTATCGTCATATGTCCATACAGTACTTGCTAGGTTGGCATTTCAATAAACAAATGCTACTGTCTACAAAGCAGCCGGGAATTCGAAAAAATACTCGGTCGCACACTTTAGAGCGAGGTGTACATGATGGTTGTTATTCATTCGATCGAGCAGAAAATCCGAGATATATTATAGGCCTCTTGGAAGTTTGAAAGTATGTAGGTAGTACCTCAAATAATTCTTCCCATCTGTCCGAGCCCTAGATGTGCGCCCCTCTGAAGAATTCGACTGCTCGCTTTATCTCGTCCGAATTAGTACTGGAAACTCCTTTTAAATCCTACCTAGCGAAAACTAGCCCATAAAATATTCGATGATGGCACTCAATATTTGGGCGTCAAGTTACCGATGGTAATCGAGGTGTTTGAAGTGTAAAGTTTTGTTTGGACACCAATCAGTCTGTCTCTATGTTGCCTCAAAATTCCACGCGATATTATGCGTACTAATTAATAATCTAACATGATATCCTACTAGACTACTGGAAATTGTTATGAACTGTTTTCTGAATGTCATAGGGCTGAGGTTATGAGTATTAGACCTACTCTCTTCGACCTCAAATCCATACATTAGACTGGGCTTCTCACATTCATCAAGTCAGTTTGCACATCACTGCTTTAATAGTACCCACGACCATCACGATAACCCCCTAGAACAAGCAGCATCCACGCATCCAACCCTCTCCACACTACCACCCCTTTCCACGTCTCCCAGCCGAGCGTCCGCGCCAAATCCGAACATACGCAGTAGAAAACCCCGAAGCTCGCAACATCATGATTCGATATACATTTTGCGAATTTGATCTTTTTTTTTCCTTTCAAAGATTTCAAACAGGTTTATTGGGGTGTCTAGTGTTGATGAAGAAGTTTCTGCATAAATGAGAGGAGATGTTGTTGTCGAAGACGAATTCGAAAGTAGCAAATGGGATGGATCTGTTTGGCCGTTCCTCCTCTTCTTCATACCGAACACTTATCGCGCAGTATTGCCCCCGAGTCTCACGTGTTGAGGTTCAGCGATTTCTCAAGATGCGGATTTATGTTGGAGAGAAATATAGGATTACCGTGACGGGTGAAGTAGAGCAGTTACGCTGGTTTGCGGGGGAGTCTGGTAATCAGAATGGCGGTATTACGAAGGTTGCGAGACTCAAGGAAGCTCTAATAGGGTTGAGAGCAGTGAGAGGAGATGTGTTGCGTGTATTTGGGGAGACATGCTCTTGTCTTCTAGCAAGGGGTATGAGATGAATTCACCGATTGCTTAATTTTTATTAAAACTTGAAGCTACTCGGCTCTAACATATATGTATAGACGCATGTTTTCACTAATGCAAGAGTTGATCAAACAGAGGGAGCAACGCCATCTCCAACATTTACCAACTTAGAAAAATGTCTGCTTTAGCCTGACCTTGCAATTTCTCCTTCGATAGATCTCAATAGATCTGAGATCAGTTAACAACACTTGTTTCTACTCGAGCATCTTATAGTTTTCGCACTTCTCCATAGACAGCATAGCTACGTCTGGCATCGCCTATAAATACTGCCATAGGTGAAACAATAGTTGGTGTTAGAAAATAGTAGACCTATTGGTAAGACTTTGATCGCTAAATAATGTGAATGTTCAACATTCCATCGGCCTGCACAGTTCACAATAATACATTCAGGACGTTTAGAAAAGTATTTTGCATATGGGCATGTGGGGCCAGTGTAATTTTCGTGTTATTGCATCAGTTATTCACAAACGAGAAAGACCTCTTCCCACTACTCCCAGTTGAGCTCCCAGTTGAGCTCCCAGTTGAGCTCTAAGCTCATATCTCAGCCCAGGCCGTGGCGGATCTCCCGCGTCGCAATCAGTATGGTATAGTGGAGACAGGATTCGCATCCAATTCTTCTCCAAAAATTCAATAAGAGGCCACCCAATCCCACCAGGCGTTCGTCATCCCAGTTTCGTTGTGCTACCTCTTCTACATCCCAACCGTTTAGCTCGCAGTATCATACTCAAAGTGTATACTCGGGGCTTTCATAAATTCCTTCCGAAGATGAGATATGTTGCTCCAAGGCCACAGGAGAGGATTGGGATACACGCAAGGATGTATTCAAAGGAACAGTTCGATGCGGCGATGTTAAATTTGCCAAACTAAACTACGATGGAGATATTGGATTTGGTGCTCTAGGGAGTTGAAGGACGTGAAGCAGAGACTAGGTTTGAGAGTTACCAAATATGAAGAAGAATACTGATATGGTACTGCTTGGTCCGTAGAATCGTTTTGGTTGATAGATGGGAACGCTCGTCTCTTTGCGTTGGAGTTTGTTTATGACAATTTGGAATGGGGATATCTCGTTAAA
Source organism: Myriosclerotinia duriaeana (assembly GCA_002162615.1). Lineage (NCBI taxonomy): Eukaryota > Fungi > Ascomycota > Leotiomycetes > Helotiales > Sclerotiniaceae > Myriosclerotinia > Myriosclerotinia duriaeana. The sequence goes on from NGKI01000002.1 coordinate 1,748,201, forward strand.
TACGTTTGAAAATGTTACTATATTGATTGATTGACGTGAAGATCCGAGCCTGCAGGTTGCAGAGAATGAAGAGTTGAAGTGATTTACTCTCTGAACCTCAAGGGATTGAGACGATGACTCCCAAGAAACATCTGTTTATTCAATAGCCTGAGAACTTTCAATGTCACTCAATTTTCGAGAAAAAAGTAAGAAAGAAGCATACGAAGTTAGCATTAGACTAGTTTGGTATATGCCTATCTCGACATATAAGGAAACGATAGTGAACAATTTTAGCTTATGACTTTACTAAAGTGATAGGGAGCCAGATCGTCACGCGGTTTCCAGCACAAATTAGTTGCATTGTGACAATAACAGTTAACATTTAATAGGTCTATCCGACTGTCATGCTGATACCAGTATTGAAGAGACTGCACGGCCTTGAAAATCCTCTCTGATGGCGGCTTGTGAACAAAATATATATGCATTGTGATCAAAACAACTCGAGTAACAACGAAAGTAGAATTCGCAAATTTATATGTCTCTCCTCCACTGTAGATGCATAGCAAAGAAACTAATGCCAGGAATGCTCTTCGCTACTCACTTGAGACAGGAACGAGGGAAGTAAATTGTTCGGTTTCTTCATATTGAAGAGGAAGAAGTACTCGTACAACGCTATGTACCGAAGCAAACGAGTTGGATTTTACTCGTGTACTTGAAAAGGTACAATGAATTTGCACAGAACAAGGGACAGAATGAAGAGGATCAATACTCACGAACACCCTTTAACCACTCCACAGCGCACTCGCAACGTATACCTGCCCTGCCTGCAGGATCATCACTATTTACTACACATCTGGGTTCACCAGTGGGCCACGATGAAACGCGAGGCTGAGAGGCACAGACCATATACACGCACGGCGGGTATCTAGCCTTCCCTCATGAAACAAACCACTCCTCTTCCTCACATCAGATTCGTCTCATATTCTCTCCTCAAAAAAGTGATGCCACTTACCTAGTATATGAATGAACATCTCCCTCTTCACTTCTTCGTCCCATTAATGATTCATTCATTCCATCCATCCATCCATCCATCCCATCCCATCCAAATCCAACAGCCTCATCCCAACTAAAAGTTCTCCTACCTTTCCTTCAAGATGAACCATAGACCACGCCATGGAGAAGAGCTCCCATGGGCTAAGCCCCTCAGCATAGATCTCCTGCACAAAGTGCTCAAAGTAACATTTCTGCACCCCTTTGTCGCCTGGATGATTCCCCTCTGCATGCGCGCGCAAGCTATGCCCTGGCATCATCAAGCCATTCAATACGCCATTGGCTATGCCTCGCTGCTCACCATGCTATTCTTCCTCTCGATCCTCAATCGACAACTCGCATATTCAAAATCTCGAGTGGTGGATTTATCGGAAGAGGTCATAGTGATTACCGGAGGCGCAAGCGGATTGGGATTATTGGTCGCGGAGGTATATGGTATGAGAGGAGCGACGGTGGCAGTATTAGATGTGCGAGATTTAGAGAGTGGAGAAGCCCGGGGCGTGAGTTATTATAAATGTGACGTTGGAAATCGGGAAGAAGTTGCACGAGTGGCTGTGGAAATCGAACGAGATGTTTGTTCCCTCTATATCTTCTATTTACCAATAGTAGACTAACAATTACACAAATAGCTCGGAACCCCAACAATACTCATCAACAACGCAGCCATTGTAAATGGGAAAACCCTCCTTGATTTATCTCTCGATGAAATCGAGCGCAACTTCAAAGTAAACCTCCTAGGAAGTTTCTACACCCTCAAAGCCTTCCTCCCCGGCCTCATCCGCACCGGCCACGGAACCATCGTAACCATGTCCAGCGTGATCGGGCACCTAGGCGCCGCCCAACTCAGCGACTACAGCGCCTCCAAAGCTGGCCTAACAGCCCTCCACCACTCTCTAACTGCGGAGCTCCAATCCTACCCCAACATCAAAACGGTGCTTGTCGAGCCCGGACAATTAAGCACGCCGTTGTTCTCGGGGACCGTGACGCCGAATAGTTTCTTCGCACCGGTGTTGGAGCCGGTCGATGTGGCGAGGGAGATTATCGCGACGATTGATAAGGGGAGTAGTGCGGTGCTGGCCATGCCGCTGTATGCGAGGTGGGTGGGGTGGATGGGCGTTTTGCCGGTGGGGATGCAAGCGATTGCTAGGAGGCTTAGTGGGATTGATGGAGCGATGAAGACGTTTGAGGGGAGGGGGAAGGGGGAAAAAGAGAAGGAGAGTTTGATATAGGGAGGAAGGGTTTCGGCTGGCACCGAATCTGGATGGATGGGATGGGTACCATGTGATGGAAATACTTAATGATATCTAAGAAATCATCATCACTCTGTGTTTCTACCGGAGTTTAATGGAATGAACGCATGTGATTTAGCGCAATATGAAATACATACCATTTATTACACATCACCGTTTGCATATTGTGAGATGAGGAGATGAACATTTTACTTCCATCTCAAGAGGGCTATTGAGGACAGTGTAGGCATCTCATCTCGTCAAATTTGAAAATTAACTGTAAATATGATTATGATTCACGATCATCGAATACCTCCAGCACCACGACGGCTCAAGACTTTCAACTCAAAAATAAGAAAACCCCAGGACCCAACCGACATCAACCCACCACCTACGCCAATCCCTCCCTACACTACGCCATGAAAGGACAAATCGAACCAGCATCCTGGGATAACGGGATGCATGCGTAACGATGAATGACGGAGTTCCATGATGATAGCGATGCCGATGCGGTGAGTATCGTCGATACACACGCCGCCCTGGCCGAATTTCACATTCGGGTTGATGTTGATGTTGATGTTGATGTTGATTGAAGGGGTTGTTTTAACTTTTACTTTTGGGATTGCGTGGCGGAATGGGTTGCCGGTTTGAAAGGTATGGCGGGTTGGTTGCATGTTTCCTACATGGTGGAAAGGGGGGAAGGGGGGGAAGTGTAATGATTTGGATTACCCGAGATGGATGGAGGCTTTCAAATTGGAAGTTCCAAGGTTGCTGATAATAACTTCTTTAGGGAAGTTAAGCGAGTCATTGAGGGGTTTACCTAGGTATTTCATAGAAAAGGTATCCATCCGTTCCCGGATGGAAAAGTGAGTCAATTTCAACCTCTCTCGAAGACATACCAAACAAGCAGGTGAGCTATTATAAAGATCATCTCCAAAGCACATATATTCCGAGCCGAAAGTTAAAAACCGCAAAAGCTGCACCGATATCTGCAACCATGACGAGAATGACAATTCCACTACAGCACGCCTGGAGCTCTCAGTTCCTCGGGGAGCTCACCACTGATGCGGCTAATAAGCCTGGTCAAAACTTAACTGGCAGATACAATGGGCTTGTCACAAAGGTATAATACAAGAGTTGTTAAAGAAGTTCTCCAAACGTCACCAAACTAGGAAATTAAGGGTCGATATCTGTTTCCTCGGCAAGTTTATGAAGACGTCGCAAAAAAAAA
>NGKI01000002.1:1767606-1796594 GCA_002162615.1 Myriosclerotinia duriaeana
GATGGGGAGTAGAAATTTAGAGGCTTGATCGCAAGAGGAGTTTGAAGGTTATCCATGGATGTCTCTATTTACAATACAACGAGCGATATTGATATTGATTGAACTCTACACTCTCACCAATCATCCAATTCATTTCACATCCACCCACATGATCACATCCCATCACGTTTAAAAAAAACTAAATACACCTATTATCTCATGATAACAAGGAGAAGTGAAGGGAAAGAAATCAGGAGACAAACTGTAGCGATTTCAAAACTCTTCTGGACGATTCCTCGCTTTCCCTAGGTACCTAGGTAGGTAACCTTCGAACTTCGAACTTCGAACTCCTATGGATTAAAACCCAACTCCCGGTGAGCTCCCGGTGAGCTCTCGGTGAGCGGGGAACTTGCTCTTGGTGGTGGGTGACCTGTCGGAATCTCCCCCAGCGAGCAGTTCCGTAGAGATTTATTATACGGGTCCCCGGTGAGCTTTTGTTGATGTCGTTGCCCGACTTTGCCCCAGACAATGCGATATCCCATCCAACAAAATCTAGATTACAGTTACGCTTTTACATATCTGTATTATACATTTAAGCACTGCAGGAAAATATATATAGCACAGGACGAGATATAAATATGGGTGATGGGAATTGGGTCCACGACCCTATCCACAATGAGGTATCTAAGCTTAAGAGAACATATGATTGTCAAATCAGGATTTGGAGATTGAAAAAAGTGTTACTACAAGTGAAATTGCATAAACCAGACGCTCAAATTGCTATCTACAGATAAATAACTACGCTCATTGTGTCTATACTATTCAGCAATAAAGCACCTCTAGTTCCTTGCTCCGTTCTCCTTTATATTCATTATCATCCCATCTAGGCCCTCTCGCTGGCAATCAACTGTTCCATAATATCCGCAAACCTCGCCGGCACACGGCCCCTATCCTGTTTCGCCTCTCCAACCGCCAAGAGGACCTTCTTAATACCCACACCAATACTATCACTCTCCGTATACTGTTTCAACTGATTTAGCGACTCTTGCAAATCGCCTTCGTTGTCGAAGGCCTGGACTTCTCGCAAAATGGTTGCTAACTCGCTGAAAGTATTGACATTAGGAACTGCGATTTCACGATTGAAAACGGTTTTGAGATCGAGCTGTTTGAGAACGCTGTGTTGGGAGGTCGTGCCTATGATTAAGAGACGACGTTGCTAGAGAGAATGAGTTAGTAACATGATAAAACTACAGAATGAATAAAACGTACATTTGGTGGTTGTTTTGTGATAAGGACCATAAGAGCTTGTAGAACCGCGTTTGAAAATCTGGGACCAATAGGAACCCATTCGATGATACGCTCAATATTATCTATAACGACAATATTCTGAGGAGATTTGTATGCGTCCATAAAGACTTTGTTGAGATACTGAATTTTTTGCGCATCACCGAAACCAATCATATTCTCGGCGGAAACAAGCTTGATGAATGGAAACTCCGAACTTTTGGCAATGGCCGCTGCAAGGGCAGTTTTGCCAGAACCTGGGGGTCCATGAAGGAGGACCGAGAGGACATTCTGTTTCTCTTTTACGAGATTTACGAACAGACGGCCATCTTGGAGAATGCTATCAATGTGCCTGCTGAAAGGTAAGATACCTGCCGCCATGGCGCCTTCGAGTTCTTCTTCAGATACACCAAATGCGGCCTTAACTTCATCGAGTGCGTTCATGAAATCACCCCGGTTGACTTTCATGTTTTCGATGTCATCGCTGACTCCTGCTACAGTGCCAACTTTGACGTGTCGATTGAAAGCGAATGATGAGGCTGATTTGACGAGACCACCAATTTCAGCTCCCGAAAAATTCTTGGTAAGGTGAGCGAGTTCGGCGATGTCAACATCTGTATCCATGACATCGTTCTGTAACATTTTAGAGGTATGAATCTTGAGAATTTGTGCTCGGCCAGCTTCGTCTGGCAGAGAGATTTCCATGTGAACTTCCAAACGTCCTGGTCTGAGAAGAGCGTCATCAATCATATCCATACGATTTGTCATTCCAATAAGCAGAATATTGTTAAGCTGATCAACACCATCGAGTTTAGACAACAGTTGATTGACAACACTATCTCCAACACCAGTTCCACCGCCAGCACCACTTCCTCTTTGTTTACACACAGCATCCAATTCGTCGAAAATAATGATATGGAGACCACTCTCTTCTCCCTTTTCCTTGTACTCTTTTTCGGCATCGGCAAAGAGCTTTCGGATATTTTCTTCGGATTGACCAACATACTTGTTAAGCACTTCGGGGCCATTTATAACCTTCGGCTCCCTTGAATTTAACATCTTTCCAATTTGACGGGCAATGAGCGTCTTTCCGGTACCCGGAGGCCCAAACAGAAGGATACCCTTCACGTGTTGAATGCCCAATTTTTCAATTAAGCCAGGGGGAAAGATACGAGAAGCGAAAGCTCTTCGGAAAATAGCACTGAACTCTGTGTCTAGACCACCGATACCCATGTTTTCGAATTTAAAGTCCGGGGCAATGATAGAATTAGCGGCCGGCCGCTTACTCGATCCCTTCAACTTAATGGGCGATTTTGAATCCTTGTAGAATGTAATAGGGGTTGTCCTAACTAAGATACCCCGAGCTTGTGGAGCGCTGACAGTTGGAGATGGTGCAGCATTTTGATCCATACTCAAATCACTTAATTGGACCGTTTTTACAAGAAATGACAAAGGGACATTCTTGTGATCCATCAACAGTCTTTGACCAGGAGCAAAAACTTGGTTCTCGAACCACTTGATGAATACACTTGCCAGCTCATCTTGGTCATAAGGTACATCTGTGAACTTCTTTGCCGAAGCAAATCCAACCTCGACGTCGAGGGCTCCAAGGTAAGCCTGCGGGCCTTGATAGAAAGGATCGTATGTTTCAGCGACTATTCGATCCAGCATTCCAACGTTACACCATGTTCGTTGTGGATCTGACAAACTTATGCACCCGGGAGGGAAGCCATCCAAGGGCCTTGCAGTGACCACATTCATGCCATTCAATATAAGGTATATATCTGATCCGTCCGGGTTGGGTGGAAAGTCCATAGGGGAGACTGCAGACCTTTCAACTATGTCAGCAAAAACAATGCCATACAGATACAAATAACCTATATACTCACAGATTTCCAAAAATGTATTGATTTGCCTTTGTTTTATCATCAATTTTGGCAATATTGAGTTGAGCTTTCCTAGGAGACATTGGACCTCTGCCGCCAGCAGCTTGTCTCATTGGCATAGCTTGTCTTGGAGAAGTCAAAGGAGGCTTCTCTGGACGTCCTCCATAACCACCTCTTGGATCATCGTAACCACTCATAGCAGTGTCTTCCCGGGGAGGAGGTGCTGGAGCTCTGCCATAACCAGCTGGCTGTTGTTCCCCTCTTGATGCTCTCGGCCCTTGGCCAAAGAGGTTATTACGGAGATTCATGTTTGTCGAGGGATTGTTGTGTAGGAGGTCGTGTGTGTTTGTGAGGACTTGAATGTACGAGAGCTATTGAAAGATTGATAGGACTCGTTTTAAATACTTATAGACACGAAGCAAATAGTGTTGGTAGCCGTAGCCTGCTGCGGAGTGATCAGGGTAAGTTGCGAGGCAATAGCCTTACCAGTATTATGATGGCGAAAGTCAAACTGTCCTTTGGACAATGACTCAAAGTTCAAAATGAACAGATGTTGTTTCGATTTCTGTAGACAAATAAAGCTCAGCAAATTCCTATTTCCATCTATTGAGTTCTTGAGTTAAATATGTGAAAATGAAGTTTCCAAAATGGACTGTGCCTTTTATGTTGCGACTGCTGTCTCTTGCAGGTTTGACATCAGCAAGCGGCGACCGAGCACAACTAATGGTCGGATTGGCCTTGTCATCCCCAGAATCCTTATCGCAACCTCTCAGCCTCGACCTGGATTTCTTTGTCCAAAGTGGGGATCAACAACTCCGTTTACCAATTATGCCTCTGTAAGTTTCGTTGTATTGAATGATTGTTTAAGGGCAAATCACTGATTGTTACTAGTCATTTGTTGGGAAAGAAGTCGTGGAATGTCTACAACAAAGATAACATCGAGAAAGTCCGGCGCGATGAAGCCGCTGCGAAAGCCAAGGAGGAGGCGGAGGAGCAACGGATGCAAGAATTAGATGCAGAGCGTCGCATGCAAATACTACGAGGAGAAATACCTACGCCACTACCAATAGAAACTAAATCAGAACATGACAATGATCTGCGAGAGAGACGTTCGCATGGCTCTGGCGAAGAGCGCAAGAGGAGGCCTAGGAAGAGGAATACAGAAAACGATACTGAGTTCGAGATGCGTGTTGCAGCTCAAGATTCCCAGTCGAACCGAGAACGTCAAATTGTTTTACGAAAATCGACAGATGCGCCATTAGTTGATCACGCTGGACATATTGATTTATTTCCACAAAGGCATCCACACAAGCCTCGAGTCGAGAAGAATGCAGAGGCTGAGAAGGAAAAAGAGAGGAAGAATAAAGAGCTCGAGGATCAATATACAATGCGATTCTCCAACGCGGCAGGATTGAAACAAGGCCTCGATAACCCGTGGTATTCAAAAGCAACGACGGAGGTGAAAGCTATTGATGAAGATAATCCGGGTAAGGACGCATGGGGGAATGAAGATCCAAGACGAAGGGAAAGAGATGCAGCGAGGATCGTATCAAACGATCCGTTAGCTGCTATGAGACAGGGTGCTGCTCAAGTACGACAGGTAAAGAAGCAAAGGGAACAATGGATGAAGGAGAAAGAAAGAGAAGTACGGGAACTGGAGGCAGAGGAACGAAGAAATAAAAAGAAACGAAGACGCGATGAAAGTTTGGAAGACGATGATCTGGAAGGATTTAGTTTGGACAGACCTGAAAAAAAGAGATCGCGAAGCTCCCATCATAGAGCTGATTCGGATTATGAAAGAGAACGAGAACGCAGACACCGACACCGACATCGTCGGAGGTCAGAAAGAGATGAGAGTGATCGATATCGACATTCCGATCATCATCATCTTCATCGTCATCATCATAGAGATTGACAGATCTATTACTTTAGTATTACTCTTTACAGCCCTAGTTTGATACCCTTAATACTCAATCTTAACCTCAAACATATCCTTCTTGACCAGTTCTCCCAAATCACCCGCCTCCAACTCCTCCAACGCCTTCTTGACCTCCATATAAGTCCCCTCTGACAGTCCCTCCTTCCTACTACTATAAATATCCAGCCCCTGCGGCGTAAACAAACTCGGCGCAAACCAAGTAACAACCCACCTCTCCTTCTCTCCCTTGCCCACTCCCTCCGTAATCTCCCTCTCACCCCACCCCAGTACCTCCCAATGACTACTCGCAATCTTCAACCAGCCCTTCCCTCTCCAATTCCAAGCACCATCCCCATCTGGTGTATCTATGCCCTGTATACTTTTCGGTTGCGGCATCCAGCTTTTGGACGTAGGTGTGGAGGTTACTTCGTCGTCGAGAAGAGGAGAGGAGTCGGGGGAAGTGGGTGGTATGATTTTATAGGTTATGCGTACGTTCTTCGCCTTTTTCCACATAGGAAGTGTGGAATGCGTGACGGACCAGGTGTGTTGGAGCCATTCGAGGGATGGGGTGATGAAGGAAGGTGAGGGGTGGTTGTATTTAAGAGGGGAGCGGATGATTATTTTGGGTATATCGGCCATGGCTGCGATGAACTCTGAGATAGATATGTCTGCGATGTGTGAAGCAATCTAAATTTGTAAGTCTAGGTTCCTCGAGATACGGGATAGCCTTGTGGTTTGTGAAGCGTAATGTTGCTAAGACGTGACGATCAATTGAAACAAAGCGGCAGAGCTGTTATGTTTTGGCACAAGCTCATTGTACCCTTTTCTACCTAGCCTGCTGATATGGACGTTATTATTTATCCTTGAGGAAAAAACCTTGGAAGTTCTTGAGTTATCCATGGATAAGAGATTTCCTCTTTTGAAAGAATGAAATATTTCATCACAGCAAGAATAATGCGAAAAGAGATTGAGAACCTTGGGAGCTTATCGAGTGAATTTTGAGTGTCCGCGAAGCTCCTGTGGATCCCGTCCAAACCTCACATTGCAAGGCTCTGCACCTAGCCTCGCCATTGTAAACAAATAATCAGCAAAATGCCCCTCGTCGTCGCGACTCCGTTTCTCTCTCAAAACCCCCGGGACAGTTTTTTTCGAGATCGCGCATCTTTACTCTATCCAAATATACAATAAAACTTATACTTTTCTCAAAAGCCTCATATATAATTTTGCTGCATAGGTGCAACATTATTTTTGGGACGTTGAATTCTGCAAGGCTTCCTACCTAGTAGTATCTACCACTCAAGATCCTCTCAACCCCAACTTTATTTTTCATCAACATCTACGATCAAATGGATGATATCGAGCTTGAAGATGATTCTGCCGCTATGGCAGCCATGATGGGCTTTTCTGGTTTTGGAAATCAAAATCCGCTTTCTAAAAAACGCAAATTTAATGCTGCGACCGATGCATTTGTCGAAGGCGCAGAATTGGAGAAGATTGATCGTGGAGGGAAGAAGGGGCATGGGAGTGGTGGGAACCAGATTCCGCTTGGGAAGATGAGGGTTATGGGTGTGAAAGCTGTGGAGACGAGCAATGAGGAAGAGATTGATTTGGAGGATGATGTGGGTGGGGATGACGCTGTAGAGGATGAGGGACCGAGATACTTGGATACGAGTGCGCCACCTCCAATATTTGATGGGATTGAGGGAGGAGAACACGCGTTAGGTCAGGATGGGAAATCAGAGGATCCAGCGATGATTGAGGAGAGACAGAAAGCACAGGAGAAAATTGATGCGATTTTAGCTGCCGCGCCCGAATCTGCGAATGCAAATCCAAATACACCACAACCACTACCAGGACACCCACACGGGCTTCCAGAGAGACCAGTGCATCATACCATGGGATTTACAGGAGGTGGTAGAAGTGGGAGGGGAGGAAGAAATGGAGGAAGAAATGGAGGAAGTGATGCAGCAAGTATAGCAAGTTCAAGACCGAGCGGACGGGGAACGTTTAATAAGACATGGTACGAGGGGTATTATGATCGAAGTTTTAACGAAAACCCATGGGCGAAATTGGAGCAGGAAAGAGGAATGGAAGCCAAGGGTAGCTGGGTCTAGATATGGGAATGGCAGGAGAGTAATCATTGAGAAAATGACGAACGGCCTGTTTAACGACGATGATTTCTGGTATTGACAAGGCAACATTTAGAAGAATGTGTGTAGTAAGGAGTTCAGATTTCAGGCGCAGATTTTGCTGTACATTGGGAAAAGTCATCATATAGCCAAAAGGAGAGCTGGTCATTCAAGCAAACAAACATACTAGGTATGTGGTGAGAAGTTATGGAAAATTGGCCGATTTGCTAAATGCACAACACAAAAAGTACATTTACAATTCAAGTATAGGCATCAGGATGAAGCTCAATCACTACAATCTTCAAAATTCGAAATCAATACTAAACTAAACTTTGGGCATTAAAAGGGTATATCTCGAGGGCAATGCGGAATACAATGAGTTTACATCTAATCAGCAAATCCCTCAAACTCTTCGTCAGCATCATCTTCAATCTTTCTCTTCTTCACCTGCTCGATCAAAGCCTGTAACTCTCTCTCCTTTTCTTGCTCTTCTTTCTTTTCTTCATCTGTCATCTTGTCCAGTCTTTCGATCTCTCTCTTTCTCTTCTTCTTCTCCCTCTTGAGCTCTTTAAGATCTTGTTTCTCGTGCTTTTGACTCCAAGCCTCTCTTTGCTTTTTCCTCGCTATTTGCTCCTCAGTTGGTACATAAGGCCCAGCATGCTTGGCTTCCTCCATAGCCACTCGCCTTGCCTTTTCTCTGACCTTGTCCTTGTATGCATACTCGGACAGATCTAATTTAATCCCCAAAGTTTTATCGCCTTCCCACTTCTTCAGTTCAGGCATTTTTGGTAATCTTATAAGTGCCCAAGCATTGCCTAGGTCAGTCCAGTCAAGGTCAGCGACTCGGAATATACTACTTGCTTGATGTTTCGAGTATGCCTGGACCCAGCTGACAAACGCACGTTGACCTTTATCATAAAGAGCACGGTCTGCGAGTACTTCTTTGCGCATCTTTGAGATGAGAATTCTAGCAGCCTCATCGGTCGTGCTAATGTCAGGTCGCTTGAGGGGTGTAATTGGGGTTTTACGAATTTCGAGAAATGGAATATAATCTTCCTCTCGCCCTGGCTGTAGAAAAATGACACTCAATCCTTTTCGCCCAGCTCGGCCCGCTCTTCCGCATCTGTGTAGGAAGACTTTCGGGTCTGATGGTGGATCTATTTGTACAACCAAGTCGACCTGTGGTATGTCGAGACCTCTTGCGGCTACGTCTGTGGTGAGTAGTATCGTCGGAGTGACTGCTGTGACATATTTCGAGAAATTCCTTTGCCGTACATTAGGTGGGTGCTTGCCATGTAACGAAATCAAGGCAAATTGCTTAGGCAGGACTGCCTCGAGTATAGGTTGGAAGTAATCGACCGCCGCACAAGTCGAAAGATAGACGATAGATTTCTGAGGGGTTGGTTCAAGCTGTGATAGTAAAGATAACAAAGCGGGAAACTTGTGGGTTGGTGGAGTCAGTAGGTAAGACATTTGCAGACTCGCAGGGGTCATTTTATCACCCCCTCCAGCCCCTCTAACCTTCACAGCGATTTTCACTGGATTTCTCAGACCAACTCTTACTATTTCCCCTACTGCTTCACTGACACTTGCGCTGAAAAGACCTGTCCGCCTTTGCTTCGGCAGACGATTGAGAATCTTCTGCAAATCATCCTTAAAACCTAGATCCAATAACCTGTCTGCTTCGTCCAATACCAAGACCTCAAAGGAAGATTGTGGGCAATGAACATGCGGAGACGAAAGTAGCTCCAGTAACCTTCCAGGTGTTGAGATGAGAAGATTGGGGCTATTCTTAAGAAACCTGCTGAGATCTTGCGCTGGAGTAGTTGTACCTCCAAGTAAAAGCTGTGGAACGACTCTAAGTTTCGACGAAGCTTTTCGTTTCTCGCCTTCCTCCAATGGTTTCAGAGCTTCGGCAGATGGTTCGTGGAATGAGAGTAAAGAGGTGAGAACCGAATGAATTTGAGTCGCAAGCTCTCGAGTTGGGGAGACAATTATAGCACCAACATGGTGTTTCTTGATGGGTTCCTCCAATCGCAACAACTTTTCCACCACAGGTATTAAAAAAGACAAGGTTTTTCCACTACCTGTAACAGCCTTGGAATGGTCAGTACGGAGATTGCAAAAAATGGTATGATGAACCTACCTCGACAACAACATCTTTGTTTCCCATAAATAAGGGAATAGTAGATGCTTGTACCGGAGTCATTTTCTCAAACCCCATTGACGAAATGGCATCCAATATCCATTCTGCCAATGGAGGCGTGAGTGCATCCCAAGCTCTTGGGTCTTTCTTCTTCTCTCCATCAACGGCCATGGCTCTGTTATTTGAAAGAAGGTATGAAGCTGATTTTTCTACCGATTTATTAGTTTGCGATGGAATTGAAACTGGAAATTTCTTATCTTATCGGGCATCAACCATATTTTTTTTCTCCCCCGGGGTCCGACATTTTAAGCGAGTTGGACCCTTGCCGACAATGTCAGTTTATACGTCAGAATGTTTGAAGTATGAAAAATGCTATGATGCCACTTTATACTTTTCTTCGGTAGCTAAATTTATAAGGTAATAATAAACTTTTGATATGAATATGAATATGGATATGGATATGGATATGGATATGGATATGGATATGGATATGGATATGGATATGGATATCGACAGAAAGTGAAAGGAAAGAAAGAGAATGGATTCCTTATATATAGTTGCCAATACTCAATACTCAATATTCAGCCTTATCATACCTCAGCTACCAGTCCTAAGTGATCGCGTGCTTAGTCACACACTACCTAGGTATCTTCAGCAATAATAATAATAACCTTCTTTTCTTTTCCGTTCTTCTTCTTCTCTGTGCCGTGTCCACCGTACAGAAAGGACATCTTATCAGTCCGTGTCTCATTTCTTCAATCTCCGTCAACCTTGGAACACTTATTATAATAAAAGAACCATCTTATAACTCATGTGCCACGTCTTCACGCGGCGCAAAATTTCATCATATCTCTCTTCAACAATGCAGCTCAGTCTGCAATTCTCGTGCCTTCTCACACAATAACTTTATTCGACACATTTTCTTCCAACGGCACAACACGCTCTTCACGAAAAGACCAACATCGCCTCCATACCCTTCCACTTCTGCGAGCTTTCATCTTCAGTCGACGAACACTCACTGGTGTGATTCCTGTACCTTCTTTGCCAAACTTCATAATGTCCAGACCATTTTCGGATATTCCGGCTACTCCGCGAGTTATATCACCTTCTCCCACCCCATCCGAATTATCGCACAATGGGGAATATTTTGGTCCTATGACAAGGTCTGCGAGGAAGAGGTTGTCAGCGCAGGCACTCCCCATAGATGAAGGAATAGACGAGGATGACGATGAGGATTCAGCTATTGAGTTGGATAGATCTAGGACAAGGAGCCGAAGTCCCATGAAACCTCGAAAAGCAGCCAATTCCACAGTCAAGACCACAAAAAAGACTTCCAAGCCTACAGAGGGTGTCAAGCCAGAAGAAACAAACGGCACAAATGGAAAGACGTCAAACGGGCATCTTTCGCCCACGAGCGCAAGTTCAGGCTGGAGCTGGAGAGACTTTAGCAGAAGTCCCAGTCCTTTGGGACTTATACCCATTCACAGACAATGGAGGTCGTTTGTACATCGCCATGAAATACCAAGGAAGTTGTTGCACGTCTCGATAGGGTTCTTTACGATTTGGCTTTACATATCTGGTGTCCAAACAAATGCTATTACACCTTACCTAATGGGTGCCCTAATACCCATCGCAACCGTGGATTATGTTCGGCACAATTCCCCGGCATTTAACGGGTTGTACGTGCGATTACTTGGAGCTTTCATGCGGGAAACTGAGTACGATGGATGGAATGGTGTCATCTGGTATTTACTTGGTGCTTGGGTAGTACTGAGATTCTTTCCGAAAGATGTCGGTGTGATGGGAATACTCCTTTTGAGCTGGTGTGATACGGCGGCGAGTACTGTAGGACGAGCCTACGGAAGATATACTCCAAGGTTAAGACGTGGTAAATCACTTGCTGGGTCCCTTGCCGCATTCGCCGTTGGCGTGGTCACCGCAGCCATGTTTTGGGGTTGGTTAGCACCAAGGACCGGCCCCTTTCCTGATGATCTGGACTGGCCATTTATGTTTTCGGGAGACTTGATACTTCCTGCGGGGATCCGAGATCTTATTGGGTTGAGTGAGGCTCAAAGCATTGTTTCTGGGGGGCTAGCTTTGGGGATAATGAGTTTATGGACGGGTTTCACGGCGGCAGCTAGTGAGGTGGTAGACATCTTTGGGTGGGATGATAACTTGACAATCCCAGTACTCAGTGGGGTTGGGATGTGGGGATTCTTGAGGATCTTTGGGTAGGGGAAAGAATAATATAGCCACAGGTACAGGAGGCGTTCCGGGTTGCTCGACATAGCGAGGGTATTAGAGATGGGACGGGGCGATAAAGCAGGCAAGTTCTAATGTGCATAGAAAGATTCACTTCACACCGAGTTTATGTCCATGTAAAGAGGGGGTACAAAACAGATGTATAAGTAGGACGATCCGAAAATTTTAAACACCAAGCATCAGCATGCAGTGTGAGCTGGGTGGCCAATTCCACGATAATTCCGAAATTGAAGCATGTGAGGACGGGACACGCATGCAACTTCAAGAATTGATCCATCTCATTGGCTATAAGGGTAAAAGAACGCAGCCCTGCCAATTCAACCGTTCTTGCGTTTGTACGCACCGTTTGATTGTGCTCAATGTTTAAAATGCACATGGGACATAATATATAATATATCTGCAGGCTAAGGGCCCAGCTCCGGAACAAGAAGATGTAATATCTTTTGGTAAGACATCAGACTGCTTTTGATGGCGTTTGTGAAGATATATGACTATCAATTGATTAACTGAATGGCCCTTGGACTGATTACGAGTATGTAACTGGACAATATAGTCCCGTAGTGTAGTAGAATTGGCTTTTTAGTAATGATAATGATTCTCTCCCTTCACCCTTTTATGACGTACAGAAGAAGTGTTGTTCAATGGCAATATGCTGGGAAAAGAAATGGAGATCTTTGGGGCCAAAAGCAAATCCTATGATCACAGAAAGAGATAGAAAAGACCGTAGATCGTTGATTGGCTTCACAGAACTTTTCTCTCATTGCAAATCTTCAATGTTGGTGTCATTTCTATTCGCCTGCTTTCCCATTCCCGTCTCAATCCGACAAGGGGGGAGGGAGCCCATGGTGAGGAAGCATTAATCGGTAGAATTTCCAATTGACAACGCATGCAGCTGAGAACGAACGAAAGTAAGGTCATACATATTGTTGTCTGGTTCAATTTTCCAATTCTTTGATTAGAAATTCAAGAAAATTCTTGTTTGAAATCATGTTAGTCAGTAAAGTTATGAGTATTTCGTATTCCCAATTCCCAACTCTCAACTCCCAACTCCCAACATGCGTCTCGTACCTGACGGTATGTTACCAACTCACCTCGTACCTAGTACGTACTTTACAATTTGTATCTACTATCCATCATGTTAGGATCTTTCTCCCGATCCTAAAAAGCCTAATCTTCCCCTTCCTGCAATGAAGCCTAATTGAAATTCCTTTTGACCATTCAAAGGCAAAGAAAAACGTTTCCGTCGACGCCATGATTATCTTACTTTGCCTTACCAATAATACCTAACCTACCTACCTACCTAGGTACCTTACCAACTACCTAGTAACCTAGCATTATGATATCGATGTTCATATGGGTATTTCATCCAATGCTGCTTTTATATCGGAATCTTCATTCATTCATTCGATAATATCCTTTCCTTTTAGCGTGAGCGCGCTTGCTCGTTTGTTCGTCCATTTCCATTTCCATTTCCATTTCCATACCTCACCCCATTACACATTACCTAGGTACACATTACACATTACACACTACACCCTTTTGCGGCGTAGTCCGTTCCTTGAAAATTATAGAGAACTTGTCCACCACAGTTATCACCACTACCACCACTACCACCCTTTCCTCCTTCCTTCCCCTTTCCCACCCTTTCCCACCAATCCAATTCC
The DNA here is from genome assembly GCA_002162615.1 of Myriosclerotinia duriaeana. Classification (NCBI taxonomy): domain Eukaryota; kingdom Fungi; phylum Ascomycota; class Leotiomycetes; order Helotiales; family Sclerotiniaceae; genus Myriosclerotinia; species Myriosclerotinia duriaeana. The sequence goes on from NGKI01000002.1 coordinate 1,780,875, forward strand.
CTCGGCATATGCAATGGCAACACGGCCTATCTCTGATCAATAATATCTTCTACTCTTGAACCAATCCAGGTCGACTGCGTAAGCCTGAACTATCAAGGGTCACCCCGTCGAGGTATACTACTGCATGTCTGGAGGGCTCGGGTTGAATGTGAGAGGACGGAAAGGGTGGATTGGAGGAGGTTGGTGGTAATGGACTAGTAAGGGAAGGGGCAAGAGGGCCAAAAGATCAGCCTATCTCTTCCTTTCCTTCTTTCTTGACGCGGGGTCATTGATACGTAAGGAAATCTGGGTCAAGAAACTTTCCCATCACCCCTCCTCAATGCTAGTCCTTTCTAGGTGATCTAGGCCAGCTGGCCGTGTATAAAAGGAAGCGTAAGATCCTCCTCGAGAGATTTCTTTTCTTCTTCCTTTTCATCCGTTTGCAAATTCCAATCTCAACTCTACACCGCTTCATACAAACAACTCTACCTTGTCTAACAAACAAGACGTTTCATACTCATTGACCCATAACACTCTTGTCTGTGCTTGATCATCATCAAGATACTACCTTGAAGCTTTCACATTGCTTGCATTGTAAAGCAACTCCTATTGAACAATTCTTCGTTCAAACTTCTTTGTTGTCGTTTGCAAAAAAAAAATTTGATTCACTCTAATTCCACACTATTACATCATGGCCTACCAGCAAAGCTACTACCAAACCACCTCCCTTCCTATTCCCGTTCCTACAAAATCTCAACAAGTTCCCTACTACACTCCACAAAATACAACTTATGGCGTCTCACCACCAGAAGCTCCTGAATCTGTCACTACAGGTTCCGGCATGACGCCTGCATATGGAAATTCTACCTACTCCGCTACTTCTAGTAGTTACGCTGGAAGTGCAAGTGGCGAGTATGATAGCGCTGCTTCAGCCAACGGAGTTGATTTGCAAGAATACATGCAAGATCGATTTTCTGGCGCATTTGATCCTCTGCCCTTGGATCGTACTCTGGCGGTTCAAGCACAAACGTGAGTGAATTTGAATCAGAAAATCTACCTCTTCAATTTGTACATACTGACAATCTCACCAGATCTGGTTTATTGAATGCAAAACATAGAGAAATCATGGATTTGCAAGCATTGGCTCAAAAACGTCTTGCGAGAACCAGAGCCAGATTGCAAGAAGGTTATCAAGATGCCAAGGAGGTGAAGGCGAATCTAGAATGGACCCAGCATCGAATGGGGTGAGTGAGAATTTTCTTCTATTTTCCCTCTTATCAAAATCAAAATCTTAACAACATTCCAGAGCGATCAAAACCAAAGTCTCCAAAAGACATCCCAAAGAATACACACAAGCCCGCGAGCGTTATCCATCTCCAGAGTACTAAAAGCACTTTCTCCCAATTTCCTTATTTTATTTCTACCATCCATCGCTTAAGAAAATAACCCCCTTTTATTTTCCTTGATGCCTTTCGTAGCCGCAGCACGGATTGTTCTGCGCTGCTTTTATTGTCAAACGAAGCGGATCTTTAAAGGCATTTTCTAACGAAGTTACGACGATTATGATTGGATGGAGCGCTTGTTGTTTACAGTGCGGGGATCAGCGGTGCCGGTTGAACAGGCTCTTAGTACTTGCAGATGGTGAGAGACGCCAGGGCTGCAGTAGCTCCCGTTTATGCATGGTACTGCGGGCCCCTGGGGACCGGGTTCTGCAGCTGTGGAGCTTGGTGTGGTGTGGTGGTAATAGGGTGAGACTCTGTTATCTGGAGGGAGGGGTTGTTTATAGAGTGATTGGGCTGTATTTTTCATGGGAGGTCGGTTTTGGGTGTGAGGGAAAAATCAATGGCGTGGGTCTACTAACTGATTTTGGGTGGCTACTGGAGTTTCGGATGTGACTAGGTGAGATATGCAGTTAGTGAATACAAGGAACTTTCAAATCTATGTAAATGCCTCTTTGTGAGTGGCTAATCTGTGTGATTTATGACCTGAATAGGTATAAATGATAGCTTAGGAGTGGCAGAGACGCGTCTCATTCTACAAGCTTGCCCTTTCTGAGACATATATCATGCGTCTTTCTCCCACCGATACCATCCACTCGTTCCACTTGCCCAATTGCCTGCATTTTTGCGGACTGGGGACTCTCGACCCTAGTAAAAGTCTCGATTGAGCCCATGACGTAAGTAAGTCTCCTACCCCATCTTTCTCTCCGCTTTAATTGCAAGTTGATGGCCAAGTCAAGCCATGTCCTGCCCTTGCTTTCTTCCTGAGTACTACATCCTTGATGTGAGGCTGACGGGTATTCTTCCATGCTCATATGATATACCAGACGTCCACCACAAATCTCAAAGGGTTCTCCGTCCCCGTAAAGGTTACCCATGTATTCGAAATATCCATTTCATAAACCATACTTCACGCATACACCCATCCGCATTGTAACACCCTCTCATAACCCATTCCCCATGTCCCAATCCCCACAAACAAAATCCAATCCCCAATCATAATCCCTCCTCCCCCCCTTGCCCATCCCCATCCCTCTCCTTCTCCTTCCTCATACCTCCATCACCCGTCTCCCCCCCAAACAACCCCCTCCTCCCTCCCCTCCAAACCCTTTCCAACACCTTCCTCCCAGGCAACAACCTCTCAAAAACAACAACCAGCTCGCTCTCCCCCTCCACAACAACCACTAACACATACCTAACCTCGAAATTTCGAAAAACTTCATTGATATATATATCCTGGATTTTCTGACTGGGTATGAAGCGCGTCTTGGTTGTTGTCAAGTATGTTTTTGGGGAAGAAGAGATTTGGAGACCGAGGTGGCGGAGAATGAGGAAGGATTCGGTGGTGTGGGGGCGGAGCGTTAGGATGTAGAGGGTGATTAGGGAGAGGGGGATGAGGAGGAGGGGGGGGACGTGGGTGGTGAGAGTTGAGAGGGAGGAAAGAATTAATGGGGGGATGGTGAGGTTGCCGAGGATGGCGGGCGCTGGGAGGAGGGTAAGGTAGTACGTGTAAAGGAGGAGGATGATGGCGAGAGCTAAGGCCAGGCGGATGATGTGCGTGAGGAGGACGAGGAAACGTAGGGGGAGTGTTAAGGGTGGGTACGTGCTGACTGTGTATTCGATGGTTGTTGGGGAGGGGCGGCGGGTATAGAGGGTTGGAGAAGAGGTCAGCATGGTCGATGCATCGATTGAAGGTTGTCGGAGAAGTTTTAGGAGTTGTAAAGTGTGCGAATTAACCTGGTAGATGGATGTTTGTCCATTGTATATGGGGTAATTGATTTGGAAGACGAGGCTTATCGATAAGAAAGTTTTCTAGCTCAGCGACAAGGCTGAGGGATGAAGATTGGGACCTGCAGAATTCGAGATGTAGAAATTGGACATGGTTTGATTTGATTTGGATATCAATCACAGGGAAAGAATCCCATGAATCAATACTAATTTTCCTCTGAAATGGTCTATAGTATACGAATGCATACGTGGCAGATCTGCAAGCCATTCCGGTTCCCGTGAATCACCAAATCCATCTGGATCAGAGTCTAAGTTGATACCAACCATCAACCTTACGCACCATAGCAAGAACCTCAAGCAGGCCCCGGAAATCGATGCCCATCGCATCACATCCTTATAGAGTAGCCTTTCCATAATATAATATAATCCAGCTAGTTCCTCCACCTTACTCTCCAGTATCAATCTCCAGATCAATCTGCACCCCATTCCCAACCCCGTAATCCTCAAGCGTCAACTTATCCTTAAAAGGTCTCTCCCCCTGCCTCTTCAACATAATCTCATGCGGTTGTCTCCCAATCCTCGCCGCAACCTGCGCTTTAAACAACTTAATAGGATCACTCGCCAAACACGGAATCGCCGCCTTGGTTCCCAATCGATCATTAACATGTACAATAATCATAGGTTCGTTCGAAGGCGCCGATGAAGACGAAACCGCCGTAGATATCGGAGCGGCGGGGGGTCTAACTACTGGAGTCGCGGAGTCGGATGTTTTATCTTTAGGTTTGGAGGACGAGGAGGCTTTGAATTTCGAAAATGCCGATGCGCCGAATTTGCTGGCTATATCGAGTGTATCTTCCTCCTCTGGCGTTTTGGTCTCTTTCGATGCTTCTTCGTCTTTCTTTTGTAATTTGGCAGCAGAAGAATCACCAAACTTCCCTGATATATCTAAATCATCATCCGCGGCAGCTCTTGGGGGTGAAGGTCTCCTTTCTCGATCTCGTTCCCGTTCGCGTTCGCGCTCCCGCTCTCGAATTGGTGATCTCTTTCTATCTCTTCTGGGTGATCGCGATCGCTTGCGGTAAGTTTTATCGGTGTCGCGTTCGGGAGATCTAGAGCGAGCTCGCTTTTTGAGTTTGAGACCTGCCATAGTGTGTGCTATATTATGAAGATGATGCTCTTGCGGCTTGGATGCGATACTGTAGAGCTTGATCGGCTAAACCTTGGCTCATTTTATGTCGCTCTGCTCTATCAACGAAATAATAGGCAGGGATCGAAAAAACAGGGCAATTTGTTGTATGTACTATCGTTCAATGCTTTTTCAAACATTTTGAGTTGGATGAAATACCATGAATCAAGATTAGAAGGAGTTTTTGGTTTGTTTTTATATATTCTATTAAAAATGGATCTAATACATTATTTGAAAGATGATATAATTACTGTACTAATTTATTTTCGCTTAAGTAGAGCATCACTATCCTCTGATACCTATCCATAGGTACGAGAATGATGCAAAGGGGCCAGTCAGTTTATTTGGTAATGATGCAACTGACTGTCGGCAGTAATAGTAAGTTTGAAAGAAGCTTTTTATTTAAGTATGATGCTAATTTTGTCAATGCAAAATATGTGTTATGCTGAAGCATCTAAGCCTAAAGACAATACCCTGACTCTGCCATCCCTACGACGCCAATGTATAAACAAACAACCCTATACGCCCAGACTCATGATATCCGAAGCATTATGATACAGAACTGAAAGAATATTGAATCCAATCAATCAATCCTTGCTCTTCTTCTTCTTCTTTTTCTCGGACTTTTCGCCATCATCTTCCGACTTTCGCTTCTTACCATTGACTTCAGGTGTGCCATTTACAGCGCTCTTCTTAGCTTCCTTTGCTGCCTTCTTGGCCTCCTTTGCGGCCTTCTTTGCGGCCTTTTCAGCTTTCTTAGCAGCCTTCTCGGCCTTTCGGGCTTCTTTATCTCCTTTCTCTCCCTTCTTGTCCTTCTTGGATTTCTTCTCGGAGGCATCACTATCCTCTGACGAATCGGAACCAGATTCCTCAGCCACTTCTTCGATCAGCCTAGAATAGTTAGCAATGACACATTATGCATTAGCAGGAAATATGTGAACTCACTTCTTGTTCTTCTTCTCTCTAACAGGGATAGCAGCGGCCGGTTCATCTCCAGCAAGTCCATCTGCATCTGCGTTGTATTTTCGGGCTTCCTTAACTTCCCACTTGCCAGGAGCTGAAGTTGCCTTACCATTTGGTCCAACAGCGACACCTCGAGGAAGGAGAGGTTTTCCTTCAAGACCTCGAAGATGACGTTCAATCTTGGCACGTGAAGTAACACCCAACGCGGACCTCTCCTCGTCATCAATATCATCACCCTTGCCTTCACCTTGTGCACTCCAGTCTGACAAAGCATCCACGCGGAGTCCGATAGCTGCCTTAGCGGCCAACATACGTGCGATCTTTCCCTTGTTCTTGCCGGTAGCTTGACCAACCAATGAAGCGTGATAGATAAGACCGTATTTTGGAGTGTCATGTTTCGTCTTGAGGGCTCTGAAAAGAGCTTTTTCTGCACCAAGAATTTGAATAGTACTAGCAGGGCTCTTGGCAAGATTCATAAGAGATCCAGCATGGGCGATCAATCGAGCTCCAACCAACTCACCAACCAACTCTGTCAAGTTGGGGGCAATTGCTTGCATACGGGCAGACAAGTAGCTTGACAACTGTTGACGATATTCGGTAAAACCAACAACTTGCTCGGCCAAAAGCTTAATGTTCTCCAAATCTTCTTCAGTGATCTCAGTACCCATACTAACTTCGGCAGCGGCTTTGATGGCAGCTTCGATTTCTTCTGGGAGAATATCCGCAAGATCGGTACTGGAAGTGTTGACGCGCATACCAACCTTGAGGATAACTCTAGCGTAGGCCAAGTTGTCGTTCACAATCTTGCCCATTTCTGGGAAATGCCATCCGTACCATTCCTTGACTCTCATAGCGTATGTGTTGAGCTCCTTATCCAAATCGTCCAACAACGATATAGCTTGCACAATCATGGTATCAACCTTATCAGGTGAGAACTTTAACTTGTGGCGCGACAAAGAATGCGACAGACCAAGTGACATGGTGGAAATGTGTTCGGGAAGGAGACCTGGAATCAAAGAGGGGAGGTGATCGCGGATTCCACGGAAAATATCATTTGTCTTCGAGTCGGAGATTGGTGTGAGAGTCAAACCTGGAAGTTTGTTGATAGCTTGGCCCAATTTAGGGTCAGCAACTGCCAAAGATGCCTTTTTCTCATCTTTCAAGGTATCGAGGAGTTTTGCAAGCATGGGTGAAACTTTCCCCTCAACTAAGGAAGCGACCTCCTCCAAAGCTGTCGCGGCACTTTCGAACTTTTGGAATTGCTTAAGCTTCAATCTAACCCGTGGAATTGAACATGTTAGAGGTCTGTAACTCAATTGCAAGAGCGCTGTTTTGAAGCAATTGCACTCACAATCCATTGATACCCTCTGCGGTCTGAACTTCTGAAGCAACATCATCACTCTTCAAAAGCTTTTTGTCGGCTTTAAATAAGACCAATCCAGCCGCCGTCTCCGTAAGAATAAATAAAGGCGCCATTGTGAAGAAATAATATAATAAGTCTCTTCGTCGTGTTGTTAATCAATGGGCGTCCAAAATTCTGAAGAGCTTGAGGTTTTTCGCAAGGAATAATTTTTTGTTCAAGTAAAAAAATAGTGGCAGACGCTAATGAGAATCTCAAGCCACAGGGGTGCCAATATCAGTTTAGTGCTGGGTCAGGTGATACATCTCCAATAACCTTGGAACCCTCTCACGATCCATGCATGTAGCTCTTGCGAAGGCAACTCAACTGGTCCAGACAAACCTCAAGCAACGATAATAGACCATTTCGCAAACAATCAAACAAAATGGAGGGTCTATTTTACAATGTTCAGAATGGGTAAGACGATATCAAAACCTTCCTTTACGATATCACTATCTAACCCTTTCGCAGCTATATTGAGGGTATCGTCAGAGGATATCGCAACGGACTCTTGACAGGCCAAAATTATAATAATTTGATTCAATGCGAGACCATTGATGGTAATTGATCCTTTGCGACTTATCAAATACATCAAGTAACATGGAATTAGATCTTAAGCTTCAACTTGGACCAGCGTACGGCGATTTCCTAGCATCACTTCCACCTAATCCTTCAACCTCTACCCTCGCTGCAAAAACAACCGACAAACTCATCTCCGAATTTCGATACCTAAGAGCGAATGCCGTTGGATCACTCGCAAAGTTTATGGACTACCTTACATATGGATACATGATCGACAATGTAGCTCTTTTGATTACTGGCACCCTTCACGAAAGAGACACCCGGGAACTACTTGAACGATGCCACCCTCTCGGTTGGTTCGAAACTATGCCCGTGCTGTGTGTGGCTACAAACATAGAAGAGTTATACAATAGCGTCTTGATTGAGACACCATTAGCACCATACTTCAAGGGAAGTTTAAGCCATCAAGATTTGGATGAGCTTAATATCGAGATTGTCCGAAATACGTTGTATAAGAACTATCTAGAGGATTTTTACAACTTTGTCAATACTGACCCAGAGATGGCCAGCACTCCAACCGCCGAAGTTATGTCTGAGATACTTGAATTCGAAGCCGACAGAAGAGCCATCAACATTACACTCAACTCTTTCGGTACAGAGCTATCAAAAAAAGATCGCCAAAAGCTATACCCTAATTTTGGACGTCTATCTCCAGCTGGAACAATCTTGCTTTCAAGGGCGGATGATATAGAAGGTGTTAGACTTGCAGTCGAGGGAGTTAGTGATTACAAGGGCTACTTTGAGGCCACTGGATTGGGACAAGGCAACACTGGAGGTGCTGGTAATATGAGCGGAGGTGCTGGCGGTAACGAGAAAAGTTTAGAAGATATGTTCTACCAAAAGGAGATGGAGATCTCCAAGGGGGCATTTACAAGACAATTCACATTTGCCATTGTGTATGCATGGGTCAAGTTGCGGGAACAGGTACGTTTCATTCTCCATACCATGCCAATGCATGGTCGCTGACTTTTCACAGGAAATACGCAATATTACCTGGATTGCTGAGTGCATAGCACAAAATCAAAAAGAGCGGATCGGCAACTACATCAGTGTATTCTAGTGCGGGTGGTGAAAATGTTGTTAATAGTCCTTTCATTCAACTTAACATCAGGTTGTCAAGGTTTTGTACTGGTCTAGTTGGCGAGTTGGCGTAGGGAGATTAGGGATATTGATTTTAAAATTGCAAGATACAACTTTATACCATCTCGGATACATTCTTCGCCGTGACGGTATACATTTTGATATTATTTACAGACTAATTTCCCCTTTCCAGGTACCCTCCGTCAAGCCCAGGGTTGTAATCAGGTTCTCCCATCTATCACTGCCACGCTCCTTTTTCCTTAAATACTTTAGCAACTTCTGCCTTCTATGAACTAACAGTCTCAAATTTCGTTTGTTGACCTTATCCTTATTTCCACGCTTCGACTCCAATTGGTCCGCAAGCACCCTAATCTTTGTAGTCAAAATCGCAATCTGAACCTCAGAACTGCCCGTGTCTGGTCCAGCTCTTGGTGTCTTCTCTGGTTTATCCGTGCCTTCAATAGCATCGTGCGTAGGTGCCCTAGGCCTCAGAACCTTATCTGTCTGGTGCCGTCCGAATGTATCTATGCACCTTACAATATTCGCTCTGGTCTTATCCTTCGAATTTGCGTTTTCTAAGCTTACAATACGAGCCAATGCTGCGGCTGCATTTGCATGAGCTTCTTCGTGCTTCTCCTTTGCCTGCTTCTCGCGGTAAACATCTGCTAAATCGCGATTTTCGGCTGGCAGAGGCTCTGTCAGGTAATATGAATGCTGAATGGCACCTTGGAGTTCGGTCGGGGTCAAAAAGTGATTCAAGAGAGCATTGCCGGCACCTTCTACTTTCACTCCTTCTCCAGAGCCCTGACTTGTAGTTGCATCGAATTTGAGCGTAGATTCTCCAACGGTATCGAGAGATTCCAGGAATGGTGTCGACACGCCCCGTACTGGATCTCCCAACGATGTCTCCCGTTCCTTCTTCAGTACTGCCTGCCTTTCCAAATTCGACTGCTTTCTCTGTCTTGATTGTGCTAACGCATAAGGATCTTTATGCGCTCTTCGCTGGGCGAATGTAGCCGCATTGGCTGCGGATGTGGTGGAGAAAGAACAAGTTGATGAACTTGGAGTCGGGCGAAAACATACTATTATAATAGTTAGATATGGTGATTCCTGCTGCTATCAACTATTTTATCTTACGAGAAGGGGTGCTCAACCGCGAAAGAATTGATATTCGAGGAGGCATTGTGAGAGTATTTAATAAGTTAATCAAATTCTCAACTAACCAGCCCAGTGCTATTTTGCTGCTCCCCTCAAAGTCCCCATCTAGATAAATTTCCAAGCTAATGCCTAATATGGACTAGTGAGGGATGTTAATCTATGCCTCATATCTATGGCATATATACAAGCGCCAATAAGTTAATCTAGATTAGGGTTTCGCGAACTTTTTCTTTTCGCACTCCATCGAACTTTCCTTCGTTCCTGCCCAAATCGACAATTTCACGACTCATCTTCCCAAAGGTTTGACCAACTCGACAACAACAAAGTCAAATCGCAAAGATGGCACCTTCTCAACTCCCCGCGATTTTCAATCCTACTTCCCAGGATATTGAGCAGCTTTTGGCCGCTCAATGCCATTTGGGATCCAAGAACTTGCAAGTTCACATGGAGCCATACCTCTGGAAGACTCGCCCAGATGGAATCAATGTTATCAACATTGGCAAGACCTGGTATGTTTGAATAGGAAAAGAAATTGAAGGCCACAGTCAAGAAGTCGCACAAAAGCTCAGACCTAACAAATTTATTTTTATAGGGAGAAGATCGTCCTTGCTGCCCGTATCATCGCAGCCGTCGACAACCCAGCTGATATCTGTGTTATCTCTGCTCGTCCTTACGGTCAACGTGCTGTCTTGAAGTTCGCTGCCCACACTGGTGCTGTTGCCATTGCTGGTCGTTTCACCCCTGGTAACTTCACCAATTACATCACCCGATCCTTCAAGGAACCCCGCCTCATCATTGTTACCGACCCACGTACCGATGCTCAAGCTATCAAGGAAGCTTCCTACGTCAACATCCCAGTTATCGCCCTCTGCGACACCGATTCCCCAACTGAGTTCGTCGATGTAGCTATCCCAACCAACAACAAGGGTCGTCACTCCATTGGTTTGGTTTGGTGGATGTTGGCCCGTGAAGTCCTCCGTCTCCGTGGTTCCATTGCTTCTCGCGAGGCTGAGTGGGACACCATGGTTGATTTGTACTTCTACCGTGACCCAGAAGCTGAGGAGAACAAGGACGCCATTGAGGAGGCCAAGGCTCCAGGTGCTGATGAGGTACGTTATACATGTTCAGTTACCCTCAAGAGATCTATTACTAACTCAGTTTCGCAGGTCGGAGCTGCTGCTGTTGACCAAGGATTCGCCGGTACCGGTGATTGGGAAGTTACTGGCAACACTGCTGGTGCATTCACTGCTGCTAGCAACACCGCTGCCGCTGGTGGAGCTTCATGGGATGCTGCTGAGCCATCTGACTGGGCCGCTGCACCGGCTGCCGCAGGTCAAGAGTGGGCTGCTAGCGGAGCTACCGAGCAATGGTAAATTTGTCAATACCGAACAAAAAATAATTAAGATGTTTGCACAATGAATTGTATCTCTTGGGGGTCAACTTTGAAAGTACTTATGAGGGAAAGATACTCGATAACTGATGTGCTCTGGTTTGAGAGGGAAAGCCCTGTGCGTTCAAAAGAAATGGACTTGATCGTTATTTCGCCCTCAATGCAATAAGTCTTTGATTGTGGCGCCATAATCTCAGATAATATTTGCAGAGGTTTGCTAATTTCGGCGTGATATGGCAGATAAACTCGTCGTAATAAATGGGGCTATGTCATATAACATCTAATTACAAAAGTATTGCAAGAACAACAGTTGATCTCATACCATGATATTGTGTAATTGTGCCCAATCCTCCCCCCGTAGCATGAAAACATCGAGTCTAGAGTATCTCCAGCTAAGTTTGCAATTTCTCTACCAACCGCGGCTCAATGTATTTCTGGACTCATTCTGAAGTTCCCTTTCCCTGGAAAAATCTACCTACACTCTAAACATAGCCCAGGTGAGCTTCGTGATGCTATACTATAATCTCCCGCGGATCCTGTTATGGCAGGTACCAATAAGTTATAACCCGCAGTGAGCTAGCTAGCTATCTTTCCCTTGGATTTTGAGGATTTTCCCCGGTGGGCTTTTTGAGGGGGCGAATGGATGGATGGATAAATGGATCTATGACTTAAATATGATATGATACAACAGTTGATAGATCAGAATCTTCTATACCTATGTAATCACTATATAACGATCGTAGAGTCGCTTGTTCGTGGTTGAATGAGTGTGTGGTTTGGTTTGAATGGAATGTTGAAGTTGGTTTGGATGATGGGATGTGGGATGGGATGGGAAGGGGTGATTGTTTGAAGGATTGAAATGATTTGCATGTTCTGAGTGGATCTGGATGAGGAAATGGATCGATATCAAAACTGGATTTATTAGATTGGATGTCTGAAATTGTAAAAATTCTTTGAAGTAATCTGGATATCGTAATTCACAGATAGTTACGCATAAACGGCTTACCATAGTAGATTGTACCAGCAACTAAAGCCCACTCTACTAATTACGAAGTATAAGACTGGACAGTATAGCACAACAGATTATGATATTGAAGGCGAGGCTTGTTGCACGGTCCATGATCACTTGCGGGACGTCATATATATAGGAAGGGAATCATAGCCATCACATAATTAATATAAATAGTTCTGCTTGACATTTATATATACCGCTTGTATGCCATATGTAATTACTACTGACTCCTGAATAGTACACTCGTACGGGAAGTCCAATGAAAAGAATATCTCTCTGCCAGTACCTCACTATAATGTCCATCTTCCGGCCATTCGGGTAGTCCAAGTCTTGAGCCTCTCTAACTTTCTATCATGATATGATATGTTTTTTGGTATGGTTTTGAGGATGACGTATTCATATAGTTAGAATATCAGTAAAGTGAAAGGTAGAGCTCGAGCAATTTGGGATAGTTGGGTGTTCCGAGACCTATGTGTGTACAAGTTAGTATAGTATTACAATATAACGAGAGCTTGTATCCCTCCAACGCCTCCTCCCCAAAAAATTCTACAAGTAATCAATCCAAATAGGAAATGAAAAGCTCACCAGTAACAGGATCCCATCCCTTCACTGCTGTAAACCCACTAGTTCCACATCCCTGATTGCCTCCACTCGTGATATCATTCAAAACATCGGGGTTAGCATAGAGCACTGGGTTGACAAAACCGACTGGCTTTTTTCCTACATTCAAGCGTGCGGCGTTTATCAAAGTAAAAATAGCGCCGATGACAGGGGCTGAAGCAGATGTACCATAGATGAGAGAGAAGACCCCGTCGACTGCAACGACATAGTTGACGCCGTTGGCGGAGATGTCGGGGAAACCGCGGGTGGCTTGGGAGTTGTTGTATTGGGCGGAGGTGTAGGGGGGGAGGTGATTGGCGACTAGGGGAAGGGGTCAGTGAAAGATTTCTATGGGGATAGGGATATAGTGGATAGAAGGTGCAAGTAGGGTTTGAGAGTAACATTGGTCATATTGTTGGAACAAATTTGCTCACAGTAGGTTGCCACGGCATCGCTCTGGTAGCCGGGTTTGGGGAAGACATTAGAGAATCCTCCACCAGAATAAACTATGGCACGATGATCAGCATATGCAGATGATAAGATCCCTTGAAATAATGAAGGAATTATGATACTTACTGACGGACTCAGCAGCTCCTTCTGGTTCAGTAATAGTAGCATTGGGCTTTACTTGCGTAGCTCCGACTGCTGTAATGTATGGACATGAGCCAGGGAATGAAGGGCTGAATGCTATACCAATTATGTGAGCATTAATCGCCATAGTCATTATTTGAAGGAGCAGTACATACTATTTTTAGTGCCACATACACCTCCGTTGCCAGCAACACCGTAATCGCCCGAAGAGTATAAAATTGTAACACCTTGAAGACCTAGCTTAAGATATTCATTGCATTGACGTATTTCATAGGCGGGTGATAGAGCACTTTCATCGTAACCATAGGAGGTGGAAATAACATTGGTGGCAGCAAATCCACCACAGTTCTGCGGTCCTTTGTAATAGTAGCTGCTGTTACCGAGTGGATCAGGATAAACTGCATCGTATATTGGATCATCGCCACCATCAGATGTACAATAAGCACCATCAATGGCATCAAGGAAGTTGTTGAATGAAGCACCTTCTCCAATGTCTCCAGTTTGATATAATGTTACTTCTTGAGGATATGCGAGTGCCATTCCATATTCGAGATCCAAGTCCTGCATTGAATTAGCTAAGCGATAGATGGAGAGAGTTGACAATTGACTGACAGATTCTGCATTGTAGCTAAAGGATTCGACGACTGTCTGCAATACGCCACCGTCGATGGAGTCAAAGACAGGTCTAGCGCCGACAAGAGCAGGCGAGAAGTTGCCAAAGAATTTATCCAAATCTGCGATAAAAGTCAATATTTGAAATCCCACAAGTAAAGTGACACTTGCCGGCAGGGAGGTATGCTTGTGGTGTATATTCGACAATACCAAATGAATCTATCATGGTTAAATTTAACACCACAATGCAAGGTGATACTAACTTCCTTCCGCAGCAGGTGCGTCTGTAGGTAAATCATATAAAGCCCGAAGACATTCGAGTGTGATATGTGTATTGCAAGTTGTCAACGCTGAAGTTTGTAGCCCAGCATGCGAAATACCGGTAACAATTTTACCCTGTTTGGGTAAAGACGGGTCGTCCGGTGAGCCTGGTCTATGGCTTTTGCCGATCTTTGTTCTGGAAAGTGCATCTTTCTGACGAGCATTCAAGTCTCGCTTCTCTTTTCGAGGTACAACTTTGGCATCGAAGTGAAGAGTTGGTGTAATAAAATCAATGTGTCTGCTTATGCTTTCGGGAACACTGTAGTCATCACAAGCAGCAGCAGTTTGGCCACTTTCGGTATGCGTGTAGGCCTGTAACCCAATCTTAGTTATAGTCTATCAAAAAGAGACTTTTGAAGAAGCTGTATAAGGAAGTAGAGCGAGCGCAGAAGGTGAAGCATTCACATAGAGTTGGACATTGAGAGGTACAATACGAAGGGGCTGTTTGGACTTACGTAGTATTTGGTCTTGAGAAGCGACTCGGCTTCTGCGACAGTAACGTTGGCATGAATCCAACTGAGACTTTGCGATTGCTTTACCCGTTCGCTCTTGATGCCATATTCTTCAAGCCATTTGATAACTGCTTTAACCGAGTCGACACTTGGAGCAAAGGTTTCAGCAACTTTCTTCGCACTCCAATGGTTGCTGAAGTTGGGAGAAGAGGGGTCAGAAACATCCATCAAATAGGCTTCTGCATTGTGCAAGTTGTTTTGGGTGAGAGCGAATCGCATTGGCAGATGTGAATCCGGGTGTAATGGATTTCCTTTACGCCAATTGCGAGGTGCTTGCTCTCTTCGCTCATGAACAACATGTAGTTTTTGAGGAGCTGGAGCAGCAATCACTCCAGTCAAGAGACCGTATGCAACGATGAGAGAGAAATGCATGATGTGAGAAAAAAGTGAGTTCACTTGATTTCTCAACCACTCGGGGAGAGCTCAAGCTCTTATGAGCACAATGAAAATAGCCATGGGAGCTTCCTTATCACCTACCATGTCTGGAAAGTAGCTGTAAATATTGATGCGGAGCTCTTCTTTTGGAGTGCTAAGAACTTGGCAGTGATTATTGTATTTCAAGGCTGCATGAAAGGCCACGGATTCAATCAGGGGGAAGAACAAGATTATTGACACACCACTCTTGCGCATAATTGACTAGTTTGATAAGTAACTTGCAGCATTGATCAGATGCAATATCTCTATCTCAATACACTTGCATGAGGGGAGATGATAAAGGAAGGAGTTGATACGATGTGCATTACCTGCCTGAAGAAGACTGGTTGGTAGGTATGGAAGGTGTTGCAATGGGGTGTAGTAATAACACCATCAGTCCTCCGTAAAATCTGCAATGATCCAGTCGATCTTCCTATTGCTATCTGAGACTTTAGGATGAGAAAGAAGTGAGGCATCTCGTGCTCATTCGAATTATGCAAAATTCTGGATATCATGAAATGGTGTGGGTGTCACGACCATTGAAAGTTGAAGGGATGAAAAAATGAATGAATATGTATGGGCATTGATAAGATAGATGACACTGGATGAGTATAATAACATGGACCGAGATATTGATAAGGTTATAAAAAGTGTGTGTGCACGTGATGAGATGATAGGAGGGAAAAGGGGGGGG